>JAOEHY010007096.1:0-74831 GCA_025447955.1 Psilopsiagon aurifrons | reverse complement strand
GGGAAATGCACAGAGGAATGCAACTCTTCAGCCTTCACACCATTCTGAAGTACCATTACAGGTCCTGAGTTCCCTGGCAGTACATATAATCCTCTAAGCAACATACTTGAAAGATTAAAGATCTTGACATATTTTAGAAGATCAAAGAATTAAAAGTGCCCAGCTTGACATTACCCAAGGACTGTGGGGAAATGTTTTTAGTTGCAAAAACTATCCTGGGATCTGAGAAACTTGAAAAACATGACATAGAATCATAGGATAGTTAGGGTTGGAAAGGGCTTAAGTTCATCTAGTTCCAAACTCCCACTAAACCATGCCATCCAAGGCTCTGTCCAACCTGACCTTGAACACCGCCAGCGATGGAGCATTCACAACTTCCCTGGGCAACATATATCCATGACAGGAATAAATACACATTTAATGGTGTACAGAGGGCTAATACTGAAAGGAAATAAGGAACATGAAAATACAGACTTAACATTAGGAAAATGGTCTAAGCAGATCCTGTTACAACTTGTAGGCAATTAAATGCTATTTTAATGGAAGTTAGGCTTTCTTAGACTGGTAAGATTAGGCTGCATGCCAGTTTCGAGAAGAAAGTTGTAGAAGCAAAGTGCAATTGGGACTAGAAGAGAGAAAAGGAGCCAGGAAGCAGCTTTTTGGATGGACTTAGAAAACACAACAGAATTTTGCATTTAAAAATCAATATTTATAAAGTTAAATGCATATAAATCTCTTCCCAGTGGAAAGCCAGGATTTTGATAGAAATGTGCACATCTAAAACTCTGAAATAAAAATGAAAATGGAAACAATACAGTGGTATCAATCAAAGCACCATAACAACTCCAACTGTCAGGGACTATGCAATGAAATACAAATTTTAGTCTCCTTTTCCCCCCAAAGTCTCATTAATAACAAATTACAAAACATTGTTTTATAGGAAACATAGGAAAAATCCATGACTGAAATTGTCATCAATTCTATTAACTTAGCAACATTGTATTTGACTTGAAATAACACTAGAAATTCAACACTTATCAGAACCACTGGCTCATCATCAAAAAGGTACTGCAACAAATGCATGTATTTGATTTCTTAAGAATAATAACCCCCCCACACACAGTTCCTTGTTTACTTGTGGAAGGAGGATGGAAACCATGGCAGTTTCAAGCTACTGACCTCTATTAAAAAGACAGCATACAGGAGTAGAGTATTCCCATAAAAGGGATGTCTCACAGGACCTAACCCACAGCTAACCATCATAATCTTGTCAGATGAAATCTGCTTTACACTAGGAACCACTAACAGCCAAGCACTGATTTGTCTGTCTGTCTAGAAGACAGTAATTTAACTAACCATCTACTTTATATGAATAAACACTTTACTGCTCTTTAAGCTGGTCATTGAAAGCAGAGAACTCATCAAGAAGGATTTAATTTAATGCAAATATCCTAAAAGAGTTCAAAGATATTGGATGTAAATTAGAGATAACATCTTGCTTCAGGCTGGTGCCTTCTATTTCTTCAGTTATTTTCACCACCCTATTCTATAGGGTATAAAAACATGCATGGTTTATATTGCTTTTATTTTTGAGAAATTACTTTACACTATGTGTGGCTTTCTCCTAAATGTCTTCTGAGCATTTCTGAGGACTTTATGTGGATGGACCCAAAACTACCTAAAAGATTCAATGTCAAAAGGGAAAACAAAGATAACAGCTGTAAATCTTGATAGCTCTATTAGAATGCTGTGCATCAGTACTGCTTGGAGCACTCTGAAAAGTACAGGGTGTTTTTGAAATTGCAAATACAACAGAATTTAAAACCAGAAGATGTAAATGAAGCCAATACACTACCAGTTTTGTTGGTTCCACTGTAGAAGATTACCGCTTTAAGTGATGTACCTTTTTTCTGATTTTGCATTTTTACATTTATACATAATTGCAGCTGGTTTCAGTGGACTACCTTTAATAACAGCAGTGAATGCAAGTAAAATGAAGAAAGTAAAACTATTAATAATTTATGCTCACAAAATTCTTTTACAATGGCAAACTTGAACAAACAGTAATTAATTTAGCCTCACAATACCCCTGTGAGGTAAGTAATTACTATAAGCCCCATTTTACAGGTGGGGAAACTGAGGCACATACAAGTTAAGTAACTTGCCTATCGTCTCAGTACAAAATCCAGGTATCACACAGCCATCTTCTGTCTCTTAGACATCAAATCACCCTTCTTCACTAATAAATTTAACTGGAATATGTAAAAATACTTCATGTGTGTGCATGCATGTGTGACTAGCATTTGTGCATAGAAAAATTCCGTATTTCTGTATACACATGCATCAGGACTTTAGATACCTATAAAGGATTATTAGCTTTTGCCAAAATGGATACAGTTCAAGAGACTCAAAACCTAGCACTACTGAGACTTTTAATTTAAAGATAAACCAAGACAGCACGAGTGGGAAAATGGTAATGGCATTTTTCTCAGCTTTAAATAATGCATTTTAAAGTAATTCTTGCCAGAGAATCAAAGGCTTCCTTTATTATCTGCTGGGTATTGTTAACACAGTTATGGCAATACTGACATCTCTTTAGAAAACAGTGGTTTTAAGATATGACAACTCAACCTCACAGGAGTGCTGCATGAATCAAATTAATACGCATCAAAAAACATTATTACAGGCACTATATTGTGCTAAGTGTTAATTAGAGTACCAAGCAGCTAAATATTCAGCCGTGTTCCAAATATTCCTATTACTAGAGACACAAATCACCCTGTATTAGATGTATAAAAGTAGCTGTTAAAGCATTAACTAGATGTGTGACCTACTTCCAGCACAGTCCTTTGCTAGTGAGACAGGCTGGGAGAACAGCCCCAAGCTAGAACTGCCATCCCTTGTCCATGAGGCTAGTCTGCCATTCACCTGCGCTATACTAATAACCCACTTCAGATTTATTTCACAGGAACAAGCTAGCTGTTTGCAATATGATTTTATTCTCTGCTCCAGCTCATTACCACTAGAAAAAGCATAAAGAGCTGGTGATGAGGGAAAGCTTCTGGTGCAATGACCCTAAGAGTTTCCAATGCACAGCACATTTTGCATTTGCATATCTCTTCAGGAAACTCAGGTACACGTAACACCTTGCATGTCTACAGAGTCTGGCACACAACAGTCAGCTAGAGCACTGCTTCTCTGCAAGTCAGTTTGCATGGCGCAGTACAACCAAATAGGCAGAAATTTTAGAAACTATTTTCCTGAGCAGTTTGCAAGCACTTTTCTGGATCTTCACTTAAACTTTTCGATAGTTCCTTACAGTAAGTTTATAATCTAGATTTTCTTGTGCTTTACATATACATCCTGTGAGGTTTGTGAGAGCCTACAGTACTACACTGATTTATTATATCCCAGTCCGTTGCATTTGTTGACAATATGGTCTAGGATACTCAAAATTACATAGAAGAATGACTCCAATGCATATGTTATTTTAAAGACAGTTCTTTTCTGGTTTACCAGCATTTTGTTATTTTCTGTTTGCTTATTCAGCAAGATGTCATTACCTATCTGTACCTTCCTGAAGTAAGGTGGCATGTGAGCCTGTCACTAGCATCAGTATAACATTCACTAAGTTAAGAGCTATTTATTCTCTACTGAAGGCAAAAAGTGAAGAGATTATATAGGTTTCTGAGAGAAACATCCTAATCCCAGGTATCTGTGACACACAGGACACCACATGTTTAAACTCACCACACCACAGTCTGTTTCCAACATGGCTCTATAAACCGTATGGAGAAAACCAGCAGGGTGTGGATCCACTGCATTGCCATTCCCTAGGGATGCAGAGGTTTGTACTAGGAAAGTCTGGTCCAATTCACAAAATTGGGATTAGGGAACTCTGACCTGACATACAAGTTTGTCTGCATGAAGTTCCTTCGGAAGGCCCACTGCCCTCCCTGAAGAAACCAGGGTCGGCAGTGGTATGGACTGAGTGACACCCTGTGGTGATGGAAAGGAAATACGAATCCCTAAATCAGCCTATCCTCCCCATGTCCTTCTGGATTGTCAAACCAACCTGAGTGGAGAAGAGCAGGTCAGAGTTTCCCCACCCCTGCCTGCTAGGGCAAACAGCCAGGGAAAACCCCACAGAAGGAGCGGGTGGGAATGGGATGGCAGTGAGGTACCCAGTCCTGCTTGGGGGAGAGCTCTGACTTAGCCAGTACCTCTGCGCTTTTAGGAAATCTATGAAAAATAACCCTACAAAGAAAGCGCCTTAAAAGAGGTATTTATGCTCTCTGGGAATGTAAAAAGAGACAGGCCACCAGCACGGGCTTGTACAGAATAACTCATCCGGCAGCTGCCATCATCCTAGAGGTGCTTGCTCAGGAGACAAGAAGAGAGCAACTGAAGTGACGGTCCGCAAGTGAAGGCACCTGGTCTGGAAATAGCATCAAGCTGGTGTTTTTGTTTCACACGGGGTGGGACTGAGAGAGATACTGGTGCTGATGGTTTGTCATAACTTGCTACACTTACAAAAGCATTATCCTAAATTATAAGTAACACTTTACTTCCTCTAATCCACAGAAGGGCCTAAGGCTGAATTCATTAGATTGTCTGACACATTTAAATTGTGAGCTTGTATCAACTAGGAGTGCATTTGTCTCCTCACTCAGCTCTCTCCCAGAAACACTTCCTAAACAAACATCATCGTGATCAACCATCCACCTGTTCTGGTCTAGTCACTTGTGTAAAAATCACTTTTTTAGGCTGAAAAGTCTCAACCCTTCAGCTGAATACCTCAATTAAAAACATAATTAGAAAGTTACAGTCAATCCTTCTAAAAATAAACATAAAGATCTAAAGCACAAACAGAAAAGAACTAAGGTGGCATTGAAGGTGCCTGGGGCTAAAAAATTCCTACCATATTTTGAGTTTCAGTTATAATGATTTCCCAGGCCAGAGAGTGAACTACAAGATGTATTATCCTTCTCCCTTGGTAACAGATGGACTTTTTTATCCATGGGACTGATAAGAAACCTCCTCTCCACCAGCATTTACAGCCATATTTGCAATTTGTGACATCACCAGGGAAAAATAAAACGATACAGAGAAGAGTCTTTTGATTTTTGTGTTCAGCTGTAAATATCAGCTAACCAGGTAACTGTGCATCTCTCGGGAGTTGATGCTCAAAACCACGCCTGAGTGATTGCCTACAAAAATATAGAAACAAAAGGCCAGTGTTAGTGTATTTCAGGCACTTCGCATTAAATCTCTCTTTTATTGCAGGGACAAGTCAATTGCATGAAGAGAGTGGCTTTATCAAACAACAGGTCAGGTGAAGGTTGGTGCAACAGCTCCATGTACCTACAGCATAATTTCACGCAAAGCTCTTGCTCATGGTGGTGTGTTTGTAGTGAATTCCTAGGGTTTCTATCCCAGTAACTGCATAAGTTGGATCTCTTTGTGGCTTAAAAAGGTGTAGTTGTCTCGAGGGGTGCAGGTGAGGGAGGAGAATGGAACCTGAGGCGTCCATTCAACATGCCACTGACCTGCGACTGGACACTGACCGGCATCAGCAATAAGGGAACTCTGTAGCTGTTCAAGTTGCCACTTCTCCCAGAAGGAGTCACTGCAAGGTAATGGTGTTGAGGAGTCCCAAGGTGGGGGTTGCGATAAAGTAGGCAACATAAAATATATAGAAAACAAAAAAAGTGGATGGGTGAGTCTGGGAATACTGTACTGTGGAAATTCAAAAGTTATGAGAACAAACAGAAACCCAGGCCTGTAGCTCCCTGCTGTGCATGGAGCGGAGGCTGCTACTGACGTCTCCCAATAGGGAGGGAGAAAGCTCACCGCAACTAGAAGGGATCTCCATAATATAGGATCCTTCTGCAAATAATGCTGTACACCAGAATTTAATAAAGCAGAGATTACAATATGTTTTATTCTCTGGCCAGATAAAATAGAAAAGTATCATTAACAGGAATATTTTCTTGGCAGTACTGAGTAAAACCGAAGCTAGTGGAAAGTTTTGCAACTAGCAAAGCAGCACAGCAAGCAGAAGGATAGTTTCATGTATTGAATAAAGTCTTGAGTCTAAAAGCTGTACAGTAGCTGACAATCTACGGATGATTATCATCCATAGAAATGAGCTCTTTACATTCTATTGGAAATGCTGCTGGTGCTGACAATCTGGCATAAGCACAAATAACCTTGAGAATTGCATTTGCTGTAGTAAGTTTCACAGCAAAACATCATGATCTTGCACTCTTTAACCCTAATAATGCTCTGCCCAGATAGAAGATTTTTTTCTCTCTCTCTGAGTAAGGAGTGCAGGGCAAATAGAGATTATTTATGAATGCATTACAAATGAGGGCAACATTTCTTTATTCCAGCATCCCAAGCTACCCTATACAAATAGGCCATAAGGGATTTTCTACCATTAAAAGTAGTTATGCTTCTATACATTACTAGAGGTGTTTGAGTGCTCCACTTTAATAGGCATGTCTGCAAGGAATTTTTTAGCATTCAACCTTCTCCTCTAAAGACCTTGGAGATGAGTTGATCAAACAATGTTAACACAGACTTTGCTTTTCCAGGGTTGTTTTTGGAACTAATTCCAGTAACATCAGGAGTGCAATCAAGGTCGTCTTGCAAAATCTGAATGAAAACACAGTGACACTCATACACAAAGGTTGTCAAAGAAAAGATAAAAATGCACAAAGCGAAGAAAGAGGCTGGATTCTTTCCATGTGCTCAAAGCTAACACTTCCAAGAACCTAGGCGCAGCACACAGTTCAGCAAATGAAAATAAATGTATCGACAAGAAATATAAATGAGAAAAGCAAGATAAAGAAATCTCTTTCCTGTCAAAGTTCTGTCCTTCCCCAGGCTACCTCTGGTGCAGCTAAACCACATCTTTTTCCATGGGTTCACGAAGACATCACAGTTGCTTGTTACACCATGAATCTACTGCTACAAATCCCAAAGGATTTGGGTTATGTGATCTATTTTCACAAAATGCGTAGAAATGGAACTGAGGAGCTTTTTCCATTGTCCTACACTTTTCAGACTGTGATCTGAAAGCAATCTGAACACAATGGTAAATTTTACAAGAAATGAACTTTATAGATCAGCACTCCATGTTACATTAAAAATAACCACAGGGTGCCAGGATACGTACTTCTACCTGACACTGGAATAATTTGCACTGAGAGAGATTCACAGAAAATATCCCTCATTAGTTCCTTATGACCACCCCATAAATACTGGAAAGTTACTTAAATTAGCTACATAGGGAAGACTTGTGATACTTTTTATACAGGAATAAATTTAACATTTCTAATAATGAAAACTTTAAATGCCACCATAGTACAATGGCAAATAAAGCAACAGATCTAGATACAATCCATTTGGAATAATGGAAACCTTGACTCTACAAATCCTTCTAGCCTAGATTACATTTTCCACTAATTCAGGGAATTATTGTTACCTATTATATACTGTTCTACCAAATACAATTTCTCTCTAAAAATGTCTAAGTAAGTCTCCTAACATGAAACTGTGTACTCGTCCTCTATATAGCATATCATCCATACATAAGCTTGTATCACAAGCAAGCCAAAAGAAGATAACCCGGATAATCCTTTATTAGCAGTGTACTATTTGCTTCTTCCTGTGACTAAGCAGAAAATGAAAAAATAAAAAAAAAAGGTAGAATGAAAACAAATATCAATTAAAAATCAATTACTCATGAAAATTTGTAAATTAAAATTGAAGTTACCTCTTGCGTTACCTAGTGTTTGCGAGTCCAGATCATCATCAATAAACTCCTCACCCTGGATGATGTTCTGGGTGTCCTCACTATGATTAACAGGGCTTGTCATTTCCTGCTCTTTTTCATTGTGCATCTGGGCATAGACATTTCTGCCTGGCAGTTTCCTATATCAGACAAGGAGAAAAAGTCTTGTGATAGAGTTCCCTTGTGTTGCGCACATGCTGGTATCACAGCAGAGCTTCAGCAGACCAAAGGTGCTTGAGAATTTTGTACTCGCAGCCTAAACTTACCAACTCCTTATTCTCAGTCAGTTTTAACTGTCTTACCACAATGTTCATACCAACATAATAATTAAGCATCAATTTCTGACTAACAATGACCAATAATGTAAAAAAATTACTAAAACCAAAGAAAAACCATTTTAAGAACTCAAGCAATAAAAATACGAAACAGGTATTCATTCCTGGTTCCAGGGGTCTTCACAAACATCAAGCTAGGTCACAATCATCACCACATCTCCCTGGTGAGATGGGCTGATGCTGAAGTGTGAACACATTGAATAGCATTCTCATGCTCCATCAGGGTTGAGAAGAGGAAGCAGGAGAAATCCAGGAGACAAGGAATCGAAAGGGAGCACAGAGTGAAGAACCAGGATGCCAGGAACAAGGGGAAAGGAGGCAAACCAGCACCAGTAAGGACACATAAGAAGACTGGAGAGAGTAGAGAAGTTAAGCAGGCAGCACTGAAGGAAACAGAGTGTAAAGTTTGGCCCAGGACTACTGGAAACTGACAAATTAGACAAAACTCCCTACAGCAGACAGCATTTAATTAATTCATTCATTCTGATTTGAATCTATAAAACCAAAAAGCATGTGATTAAATGGCTCTATCAGCTCTAATGAGCAACTAGCACCATATTTGAGATCAGGAGCCTTAAGTCTTGGTATTGATAAAGACTTCATAACTAGATTAACTTAATAAATAAGACTTTGTAAAATCAAATGGAATAATCAGGGACTCCTAACTGTACAACAGAATTTATGGTTTAAACATTTCTTGAGAGCAAAAACCTTTGCTATGGCTGCATTCACGTACAGTCTGCCTAAGCACATAAGGACATCCTCTCCTAGGCACCAAGCAGACACTTCTGATGAGGGAGTTGCAGGCTGTACACTGCAAGAAGCAGCTTGACAGTTTGATCAGCATGACAGCAGATCATGGCTGTCAAAATCTACGCTTAAACGCAGATTATTGCAAAGGGTAGACAATGAGAAGAAAAGAGAAAACATGGTTGAACTGCTGAGGTTAAACTGTGGTTTCTTTAGGCAGTGAGAAAATACAAAAGGTGACACTAATTTGTAGGCATGTCTCTAAAAACAACCATCTCCTGCTCCATATTCTGGCAGCAGTCTGACAGCTAGATAAATGCACAGGTTGCTCTGTTTTCTCTAGGCTTTTGAAGATGACCTGTCTTTAAATGTCATCTCAGAAGAAAGGTTCTTTACTAGGTGGTACCATTTTAGTTTGAGATAAAAGTTACTGCAGCATACTAGTTTGAACAGCACCTTCCATTGCGTCAGAATACTTAGAATAAATCAAAAGTGCTCAGCATTGAAAAACAACTGAAGTAGATCTCCTCCCTTTATTCTGAACTATCCAAGGGACTAATTGCATCCTGTATACCTATATGTGTACACAGAGATCTATATAGGTATGTGTATACAAACACACACAAAATTATATTTATATGTATTTCTGCATCTCTTTGAGCTCAGAGTAAATAAAGTATTAACCACATACAAAGGACAAGGATGCAAACAAGGTCTAACACCACAACACTGTGCTATTATGACCAACAGTGTCCTCGAACACAAACATACACACAAAGCCAAGCCCTGCATCACTCTCCCCCTATTAACTGGATGAAAAAAGCCACGATGAAAAGGGGAAGGACATTCCTTGTTACCAAAACAAATACATTAGGTAATTAATTTTGATTCTTTTGTCTATGGCCAGTAACTCCAGACTGTTTTAATGTGTTTGCTAATGAAACTGGTCATGTGGAAAATAATTTCCCTCTCAATCAGACCTGCGTCAAACCTGTCAACTTGCTCACTTTCAGTCCACCGCTGAATGCCTAAGGGAAATAAACCCCAGGAGAACGTCTTTGCAACACATCTGCAGAATTAGCACATATGTTTTTGCAATAATTAGGGAACCTTCTCAAAACTTCTGACAGACTGTAGAAGCATCAGTAGTATCATCAAAATATTTTTGACACAATAAATATGTTATCCATCTTGAACCCACATGGCCTATCAGACCTTTGCAGCTAAGTAAAGGGAAGAGAGCTGCTAATCTAACTGTTGTCTGCCCAGTTCTGAAGAGCCTGTTTGAAACCAGCTCAGCAAGGTGTGTCCTTTAGTGTAAGTCCTGAGGCTTCAACTCGTGTCTGATAAGATTTACTAGTTAGACTACACAGTCGCAACACATACTACTAAACACATTTAAGGGATTCCTAAAGGAAGAAACCTCACAAGTTCACAAATGATCATTAAACATTTTGTTGTTAAGAGCACTTCTGTATGAGGTACAGGTAAAAGGAGAAGAGGCATAAAATCTTATTTCTCACCCACCTAAACTTTGTGAGCCTAATCATGCTAAGTATAGATCCTCCAAGGAAGACAATAAAGTTGAGATAATCAGAGACTCTTCCACACTTTTCTTTGTTCCTCACAGAGGAAAGCATGTTAGATTGTAACACAGAGCATGGATGGGAAGAAGAAGAGTATCACAGGCCTTGTAAAGCTCTTGTGCCTATACCATATGCATTTGACCTTTTATATGCTATAGAGATCTCTACGTGTTTCATATGGTTCAGTTTTACAACAAAGAGACTCAAACAGATTGAACAAAATAATAGTCCAAGCTTTCTCAAGAGCTGTTTTTAACACACGTGCCAGATGTTCTGCTTACAAGGGACAACTGCACTGTGGAATGAACCAGGATGCGGATACCAAATTCTTGCTAAAGATGGGCCTGACTCTGGACATTTTTCAGTTGCCTCTCACTGCTCTAATATGTAGGAAAGAAGCTGCTACCCCTAATTACACAGACAGAAACTCTTGTGTACCCTGATGTGCTTTTCTCTTCTTAAGGAAGCAATTTCTAATGAGTGCAATGTAAGTGTTTGAAGTAGGCAGAGCTGAAATGCTTGGGTTTACATAAAAGACTACTGTGAAAACATGACAAGACATGAAATCTGACCCAAGAGAGTTATATCACCAGTATGAAAATTGAAAGCACATTTATAAGTACAGAGAAAAAGATTATGCAATAGATTCTTTTGGGGGTTTACTCTTCAGCTGCAAAATGCATGTGCTTCACATCCATCACTGGAGACAATTACCTCTGCTGTGCAGCACCCTATGGTTTACATTTTTAGATCCTTTTGTTTTCTCTGTAGCATTTTATTTTAATCATGAAGAAGAAGAAATATTCATGCCTACTTTGAGGACCATAAAAATATGAACTGGAGACTTAATTCTGCACAAAATTACTACTGAACATCACAGCACATGGCTTTCACCAAGCTCTCCAGGTCTTGCACTTTTTAGAAGATATTCCAGAAAGGTTTTTTTTTTTCTTCCTGATATTCACAAATTCTAATCAGTTCATACCTGAAACTGTTTGCACTTAAAAATGTTCAGCAGTAAGGAACAGCAGGAGGCGGATGACATATTGATTCCCACTCATTTAAACTCTCTAGTTTATTTGGCTTTCAGTTCCTTCCTTGTGGAGCCAATACGTATTGGCCTTTATGCAACTTCATTCATTTTCCAGAGGCTTGATTAAGATTCTGCTTAGTATAAAAAGGAAATAGGAACATATTCACATGGCAAAGGACTTGGAATAATGTAACATTCTCTTGGAATTTAAATAAAACCAACAACAATAATAATCCATTAAATAGAGTACTTTATTGTGGTGCTGGCTTTATTATGCTTGGATTAGTGTTCAGATGACTGACTTCTTTGTGCTTTAAGGCACTTCTGATTTACTTGCCTCTTTCATTTCAGAAAACTTTTCTATATGCTCTTACTTTGATTTTTGAGGAAGTTTATATGAAATATTATGGATCATTAAATTAGTGCCTGTTTTTTTAATAATTAAATGACATGGGCTGGGACTAAACTTACTCTCATAGAGTATAAAAGTAGTATAAGCAAGGTGGGTAAAAAGATAGCTTTTCAGAGACTGAAAACGAGACAGTAAGTCAATGAGGCAGAAAGATAACACAGTTCTGCTCCAGATTGTGGAAATGACCAGGGAAGGGGTTCATTTACTAAAAGTGGCACTTGACAGTAGGGGAGGGAAAGAGAATACACAAAGAATGGTATAAATTTGGCTGAAGTAGATCCATTGCAATTTGTGAAAACAGTATATGCAGCTTGAAGTACACTGGCAGTAGTCTGCATAAAAATTAAAGGTTGAAGATTTCCATACTCTTTAAGAGAACCAAAATTGCTACTATTAACCAGGTAAAATACCTAAGCAGAAAAGCCAACTATTTCTTCTGGTTTGGCTGCCTTAACATCCTGTTGTTATGTAGATGTAAAACATAAGAAAAGGATTTCAGATCCATGATGATTACATGGCAGCTTTGATGTGGCTAAAATGTATTTTCCCTTTCCTACACTTTGCCTGGTACAGTGTTATTTGCCTTCTCTATACTGTTGCCCAGCACCACACACCATAGAAGCTTGCTGTGAAAGGATGAAGAAATCCTTTTCTGGATGGCAACTTGAAACCCACAAAAAATATAAACATTTTTTCAAAGGGAATAGAAGAAGTGTGTTTTTCCTGAACCTAATTTAGTAAAGATGGTATGGTATAGAAAAATATACGAGAGCCCCAGATCTGCTTTAAAAAATAGACCTGATTTCTCAAATATATTTTCCAGCTGCTTTGTATTGTTCTGGTCAAAAGAAACAGCTCCAGTCCATTTTACCTGGATGCTTAAACAACTGAAGCATACTAGTGAGTACTGTAACATATTGTTTGCTTGAGGCATCAGATTGGTGATTTCCACCCTCAAAAATAAGAGGAAAGAAAAAGCACATTATTCTTGGCTTGCCAGCCATTCATGTTCGTTGTCAGCACTGCATCCTGTGCCATAGCCACAGTCAGATTTAGCAGTTGGGGTACCTCTCCTTGCTTTCATGCTGAAAATTCCCCCATACACCCTCCCAAATGTAGCTAAACTAATCTTTATTCATTTGTGGGATACAACCAGAATTAGTCTTTAAAACCATCAGCATTTATCATTTAACATTTACTTCTCATTTACTACATAAAAATAGCCCTAATCTGAATTGTTTACCTACTCTGAGGATCGTAACCCTGTGTGTCTCAAGACTTGCTGGCTTTCTAATTTTGCTTTTGTCAGAAGCAACCAATCAATCTCTGGATTGCCAGAGATCGCTCCATGAGCTCCCAGGACTCCAGCACTGGTTTTTCAAGCGTATGTTTCTGGTGATGAGTGGCTGGATGCACAAATACACCAGATAAAGTAGGAGCAGGGCGATGAAATTATAAATGTTCACTATTTTACTGCACGTAAGAACACAGCACAGCAATCTTCCCACCCAGTGGTTAATTATTTGGGATTAGGGCATATCAGAACTAATGCAATTTACAGTCACCTAATCATTACTAGAGAGTCATGACAGCTCTGCTTATCCAGCAGACCCTAAAATTTTAGTTTTGATTAGTAAGAAATGACACAATTTTAATCTTTTCTTTAAAATGGGAATTCCTTCAGGAGTGATGAGATAGTGTTGTTTTTTAATAAGCATATAACTAATCAGCCCAAATTCCACCACCTCTATATGAATCTGCCTTTGCTTTTTCCCTACCCTCCCTACTTAATTAGATAAAATACTCTGTTTTCCCCCTACCCTCTTTACTTAATTAGATAAAATACACTTGTCGTTTTCTGCATACGAGGCATTTGACACATAATCTTATGCAGGGTTGTTATTTTTAGATTACTGCTTTCCCAAAACCTAATTTTGGGAGATTTACTTCTTGTAAGGGACACCATTTTTTGTGCTGGATATTGCAGTTTTCAGAAAATGAGAAATTAAACAGGAGCATCAAGTTTCATCAGTGTCCTGATTGCCCTGAAAGATTCATAAAAAAAGAATTATTAGATTAGTTCCTGATATCTTGTCAACACCGTCTTTCATCTCACAATTCTGCTTGATAAATTAGTGCAAATTAAGCCTCTTGCTTGGGGACGGGAACCAATCCCTGGCACTCCAGAACCATTAGGCAGTTTGAGCAGTTTTCTCCTTTTTCTATTGAAGCTGTACTATAGTCCACACAGAAGTCTGTTATTTTCTCCTTACTTTTCACCACCAGTCATGACCTGTGCATTGACTCACTGAAAAAAGATTAAATGCTCTCATGTATGACACTGTAACCTCCCTGCCAATTCAGTCACCATCTTAACTGCAACCCAGTCTTTCCATCTTGCATCTTTCCAGGTATCAAACAATTTGAAGAACTGTCTTTTAGGCCAGAAAAGGGAGAGAAATAGAGAGAGAATAGCCCAAGGCATGTCCATACAATCTTTTGCAAACCACCTGCATTGTCTGCACCCCAGTGCCATCTACAAGTCATGTAGACCCTATCAGTGTAGTGATAAAACTAAAAATAGTAAAGAGTTCTCTGATTTGAAGGAAAAAAAGAAAGCTTTAACCCTTTTCTGAAGGGAGTATCTGACTTAAGTAAAAGGAAAGCACCAGCAAATGTCTTCCATCTCCTACTTAATTTTGTGAATCATGCATAAAAAATATGGACATTATTAACATTTCAACACACCTTATACATGCCTGCAAGTGGAAATAACTCATTTTTATATTTGCGTGTGTTGTCTAAGTTACCTCAGAGCCCAGTAAATGTTGTTCTGCCAAAATTATATTCTAAAATGGAACAATTTTTGTTGCCGATGGCATTCTTTCAGCAAATTAATTTTTAATATACAGGCATGTAACACTGACAAGCTGCCTTTGTGCATTACAACTTGCAACCTTTGTATCTATAAAGGACACTCAATTTCATAGCCTCAGTCCCTATGGATGAGTTTGTAAACTTACACACTCACTGTACTGACTTTAAAGGAACTCTACTCACAAGTAAGCACTCCACAGGGATCCAGCAATTCAACATCCATCTTTACAAGCACAGGAAAGGCTTTTTGAAGGGATTAAAGACTTGGGTGGAAGAGGAGTTCACAGGGAGCACACGGGGAAAATTGATTTTTCAAACGTAGCACCAATCAGGCGCTCCATATTCTTTGAAGATCAAATTGCAAAAAAAGGATGCAACCAAAAAAAAAAAATTGTCATCTTGGAAAAAATGATTTGAAAATAATTCTGTCAAATATCTCAGAAACAGATATGAAATGGACTAAAATTGAATACTACTGCATGGTCATTCATCAATGCCAACTGCAGTTTTCAGGCTACTGATAAACATTTGAATATATCTTATGATCCTTCTCACTCGCATCTAAATTGAACCCCTGCAAAATTTAAATGCAAATGATTTTCACAAATTATATATAGAAGTGTGAGAGACACTAAAGCTCGCAATTTGCAAATTGTACTATAGTTTCCTCTTTAGTAAGAGCTCTATTTATAAAGCAATGGTTCATTGAGCATTTTAGAAAAAACTCAAGGAACATAATTTTGTTCCTCCTTTCTTGAATATTTCATACTTCTTTTGCCATGCAGTAATTGTGTCTGTAATTTAATTGCCCTCATTTAAGAGCTAATAAAAGACATAAATCATACAGCTTTTGAAAGATATCACAAGCAAGTTTTATGATCGTACACTGCAAACAGCAAATCCTCAATCTATTGCTACTGAAATAATATAATTACACCACATCAACCATTTCTACGCTTTTCCTTGCTGCAGGCACCTAGAATAGTAAAAATGGAATTTTATTCAGCTGTAGACAGCTTGACAGCCTTGTGCTTTGTCTTTTAAAGAAATCACCCACTATGAGCAATAAGAAACTTAGATGCTGCAGTGGAAAATGAAGAGATCCTTAGAAAAAAGAGGGACTCTATATTGACTTAGTAACTCTTTATCTAAACAAGCTCTTATTTAAATGCTACCTACACTTTCTGCTATCACAAACTCAGTGCTGCACCTGTTTCTATGACTTAAGTTTATTTCACATAAAAATTAATCTTTAAAAAATGAGACAAATCAACAGGAATCCTCACCGAATAAGGACATCAGGATTTGATGATGATGAAGACTTGCTTCCAGTATGCTTAAACTCAAGAACTTCTAAGTGCCCCAGAGATACAAAAATACCAAGAGCACAGCCAATGATAACACAGACTCATGAACAAGAACAAAATCCTTTAAACCCTAGCACCCTTGTAGCTCTGATTAAAATCAGTTGCAGAATAGAGATATATTGGATTGTCAAAGGCTGGCATGGCATTCCTTGCCAATTTTGAGAATATGTCCTACATAAAGTCTATCTCCAGAATTATTTCTCCCCTTAACAAACTTTAGTGTCAAATTAATGCTAATCTATTTCTGTCAGTCATTCTATATGGCATTGCCCCAGCAATTAAAATGTAATGTGTGCAAAGAGAAACTCCAGAGGACTACACATTTTGATAAAACTACCTTTCAAAGTAAATCAGCATTGCAGATGCATTCCTTGTCCCAAAAGCTTTAGTTTATTCATAACTGCTAGGAGTAATGAGGTAGGAATTAATCAGGAATAATATTTTAGCTCAGCTCTGTTTCTTGATGATATTATTTAGACAAGGTGAATGAACTCTACACAGTTCCTATATTGCTGCTATTTATCTTGGAACACAGCAAGTGAAAGCATGCATCAGTACAGGACCTTGACGCCTGAAAAGTTCAGAAAATCATGGTTTTCAAAGAAGTGGACTTTTTGCAGTTTTTCAAGAAACCTCCTTTTCAAATAACAAACAAACTCTGTTTTGCAGATCTGTGGATAAACCTAATTCTTAAAGTGTGTATGTTGTTGATTAAGGTTTACTTGCCTTTTGAACTTGTAGAGGATGAAAGCCCCAACTGCAACTAGACAGATAACAAAGAAAATCACAATAGCCCAGTAGCCACTGCCTCCTCCAATCCTCTGAGAGTCTGAAATACAAAATAAAACAACAGCTTAGCATGTCTTCTCTCAGATCATTCACATTTTTGGGTTTTCTTTTCTGTTTAATTGCCAGGGCAAAAACATTTGTTGCTATTTGTGTAACTCCTTTTACATCTGTAGCCTCTTCAAGAAGTCAACAACACAAATTTAATTGGTGACTTGTGACTGAAGGACAGAGGACCAATTAAAAACAAATACAAACAAAGCCAAAGCCAAAACAAAACACAACAAACAGAACTTTTGAAGATTTAATTATTTGCATACTCAGTGGGTCTTTTTCTCAGAATCTGAAGTTATCATAGGAAATGATCACATACCCTGAAATATATGTGTTACAAATGCAGGGTTGTATTAATGTCACAGAAGGAAAAACTAAGGCTCCAAACAAAATTAATTCATCAAGGTCCCACACTGGTAAAGGCTGAAACAAACATGGGCTTCTTTCAATCCCAGCCTTTTATGCTGGTTAACTAATGTTAGCCCTTTAAACCAGATGAGGTACTACAGCAAGACTGTAGCACAGTTCCACATTAGTGACAAGATAAAAGAGCTTTCTGCTCTAGAGGGAGCTGAGAAATAAAATATCAAACCTGTATTTACATAAATTGATTGTGGTAAGCTAAGCTGTTCTCCCACAACATGCTGAAATAATAAAGGAGGATATATTACGGGAGATGATACACAAACAAAAATGATGGGACTTCATATATTACATATATATACATATTTACATGTATATACATATATATATTTATGTGTGCATCTAGACGTAACAAGTACGAAATAAGTATATATGTACGTAGACATATATACTGGTATGAAGATTTTCTCCTTAACGTATTAGAACTCAAACAGGCATCCAAAGGTTGTTCTGTTGGGAGCTTTGTGTATATATTTACCTGAACTGGAGTCAGCTAAAGTCACTAAGACCCAGTATCCTCCCCTCAGAAAGAAACTGATGTTGTGTGCATTCAAGGCCTGCTTTATAGCTGCTATTCTCTGAAAATACAACAGAGAAAATGTCAGACATCTTGCACTATGTTCCACTCTGAGTCACTCAATGTTCTAAAAAGGAAAACCCCTGGTTCATTAAATGGTAAGAAATTCAAAAAGCATTTGTCAACAATGAGCAGAAATCCTAAAGAAATACAGTGTTTAAAAATAATGCCAAACTCCACAAGCCATAAAAGCTGATTTATAGCTAAATCTATCTTTCTGCTTACACCAAAGCCTTTAGATTTACCCAGTATGTGACAGACAGCACACCTTTTGCACACGCTATTTGGTTTACCTGGTTATAACTCACACAATGCATAATTCATGTTGAAAACTCTCCATTCTTCTAACCTATCAGAAGAAAACTTGCAATGTCATTTTTATTTCTTGCTGTGAAAAGTAACTGCTAGTTGATAATGAACTACATGTCATAATTTTCCTCACTTCCTTACCTATAATGGTATGGATTCCATTTATACCTAATTTCTAACAATACTCTGTAGAAATATATACAATCACCCATGTGGAAAAAATCAGGATTCTTCCTATTTTTCTTTAGTGGATAGATAGTAAAATATGGTCTTTCACATTTTTATGGAGCAGAACCATTAAATGTACTATCATAGCCTAACCCCAGATGAAAAATTATCTGAATATTCCCTTCTACTTGCTTGTGTCTTCAACATGGGTAATTTTCTGAAAGATCAAAGCTAGTTTTATACTTTACACCTTATAATTTAGGACATGACTTCACACAGGATGCCAAATCAGAAATACGCTTTACATCCATGAAACCTTCATGAGTAACTTCTTTTATGATATTATCAATTACGGAGTTCATCTTTGACCAACCTTGCATATAATAGATAGAAATTCCTGTAGTCTCTCTTGTTATGGTCATAGACGACACAAAAGTTCAAATATCCTCACACATATTCAGGAATAGCTAACTTATGAAGCCATTCCACTGACTTTATTACATTTTTTGTGGGAGAATGAATCAACATAAGGGTGATGGTATCACGGCCTCAGTTATTTTACAAGAAAATTATTCTAGATAGCTCCTAAGTGTTTATCTTTTTGCCCAAAGTCTGAAAAGAGGATAGGATAAGCATATAATAATACAATGATAATAATATATTGATTAGCATCTTTTAAAGTGATGCTGGTACCACTGAAATAGCTACTTGATGTCACTCCAGGTTCACATGTTCATGCTATACCATGCAAGAGGGTCAACTATGTTACGGTAATGTGACTTTGAGACAGAAAATGAAATTACCAAGGCCCATAACTTTGGATACCTCATATTTTCCTGGCAGGTGTTTGAGGAACCAAACATTTGCTCTGGTTTTCGCTTAATTGACTAACACTTGTCCATTATTTCTCTCCCTACCCAAACATATTCAAACTACATTTTCACAGGTTGAAAATTCAAATCTCATGTGAACCACCAATCTTATTTGTTTCACTGTTTGACTGATAGTTGTTTCATTACTTGTAGTTTTGGGGTTTTTTCTTCTGCCCCAAGGCATTTATTGAAGACAATGCTGCCACCTCTCCAGCATTTACAAAAAACAATCTACTGTGTGGAGATCTTCTCTAAACTAAGTAGAGGTCCTTATACCAGCATTTGAATTTTCTATCTTCTTTTTCTACATCCTTTCCAATTATAATATTTGAACATGTGAACAAAATGGCTCCTACATTGTGGTCTAACAGTGCAAAAATAATGACAGTATTCAAACTGTTACCTACTTTCTTATGCATCCGGGGTTTCAGTTGCCCTTTTTACCAAAGTAACTCACTGTGAATTTTCATGTAGTAGTGTATCTAGACAGAGCCCCAAATCTTCCTCAGAGCCACTGTTTTCCAGACTACAGTTTAAATGCATTTTAATTGACTCTTTTAACTGGACTCATCCCACCTGACATTAGACATGTAACAGATGTGTATTAATTAAGCAACTGAGTCTTCCTCCAGAGTCAATGATTAGAATGAAATTGCTGTGTTCTTAAAACCAGGTTAAATCACAGTCAGCTTTTATTTCTACATGCATAAATTTGAAATAAAAAGGGCTTTTGCCAGAATTATCCAAAGGGCTCCTACTACTGCACTTCCAGCTTGCTATCTTTGTTATTGCTGGCTGCTTTTACCAGTTATGACTCCTGTTCTAGATCACTAATTTAACCACTGGCACCACATCACAACACTGTAAAATACCACTAGAAACCACCAAGTGCTCACTGCCTGACCAAGATCTTCTGAAATCACGTAATATCCCAAATCTAAAACATTTTCAATCAAGATCAAATAGCTCTTCTTTTAAGGAAAACATTTCGGAAATATGTCTATGTTAAGGATTTCATTGACACCTCCAAATATGCAGAAAACTTTCTGCATTGGTGAGTCCTTACAATATTGTCACAACACTCACTTTGAGAACTGGCACTAGCATGACAAAGCACATCCTTCCAGTTAAACATGATGAAGAACTTCAAGATTCTCTTCTGGGAGAATGTAATGAATTTTTAAACAAGGGACACCATGGGTATTTTCCTGCTGACTTAACCAGTTACTGATGATAAGTTTATTTATATAGGATATATTTTCAGGATATTTCTTGAGTCACAATGGAGTCTCAATATATATTTTATCGAAATTTGTGCCATTCAATTCTAAATCAACAATTTTACATGCATAAATCAATAGCTAAAGTAAAGTAGTGCCCCTTAACTACAATATAAAAATAGAAATTTAGTCAGCTGGCTAAAGCAGGACTACTTATTACAGAAACTGTTCCTTGGTAAACTAATGTAATTTCCCCATAGTCCCACTGAAAAGAAAGTTTTTCCAAATTGCAACATGTGACTGTTTATGTTTTGGAAAAACTCGCAGGCTATTTCATAAACAAACATGAAAAAAGCCTTAAGGCAGCATATTCTTTAAGCTGCCTTAAAGCACAGTGCTAATATAACAGTTGAGATACAAGGGATACTAATATGCATCACATTTTGTATGGAAATAACATGTTTGAACAACCTAAAAATCTATCGCAATCAGTTCCCTCAAACTAATAAAGACATCCATTCCATATATGCTCAGAATAAAGAATTTCCTTCAGAAACTGCATTCACACTCTATTCTGTGCATTTTAAAGTAAGATACCTGTTCAAGTACTTTGACAACTTCAACATACGCCTTTGGACTTTCCAAACCATACTCCATAAATTCCAAACATAATCTACTGGCTTTGTTTTCACATAAAGAGCTTCATCTTAACTACCTCTCCACCTCTTTTGACACTGACCTTGTCTGAGGAAGTTGTAGAATGCCCTTCAAAATTAATGATATCTTACATTGTTAATCTTGGAATTCTTTTTTAATTTGTTATTATTCCATATTAGTATTATTATTATTTTCTTTTTTGTTATTCTTTGGCGTGACTTGAACTGCTAGATACAGGCACAGGGTTGGGATCTGCTCCTTCTCTATCACAGCAAAAGGACAATTACTACAGATTATTAGTGCCAAACGTTCTTGTGGAAAAAATATACTTCCAAAATGATAAGGCAGAAACTAATGTCTTATTTTCATTCCTGTGTTCCCTATATTTATTTCTTGCCAACTGAAAGGACTTTTGCTCATAAAGACAGAAACTACCTGCTCAATGCTCTTTACAGGTCAACTATCAAGGTTCTTTTTCTGTTTGACCTGAAATCTAACTTGCCTATAAAAAGAGTGCAGAGATGCTTTGTCCCTTGTTAGAAGTGTCAGTGTTCTAAAACACACTCTTTGCTCTACTGGATCTTCACAGACTGACAGGTCACCACTGCTTTTTCTGTTTAAAAAACAGATGAGCACTACTTAGTCTTCTGAAATACACCAATACCAGTGAGCACTAGATTATGCTCATCTAGATACTGTCAAACAAAGCAGACATAGCAGTTGCTAGCTTTTACATGTATCTTGTCAGGTGGGATTGAGATCTTTACATAGGTAGGGAACACTTTTAATTATTATATAAAGACAATGAGAGTATAGTGACTGCAAAATAGGATGAAGACTGTCCTAGCCAGACATACATTGCTCTGGTTACCTTATCACTAGTTACACTTCTCTTCCTTTTTGGTTGGTTTGCTGGTAGTAGCACATGCAAGTCAGCAGTTGTAGGCAGACCCGGTTTCACAACTGTCATGAGTGTTTCTTCGGGTATATTTGTTTCCTGTAAAGACAAAGGCATATGGGAAATTATAGGACAGTGTGCATTATATTTTAGAGAAAATACATGACTAATTCCACATATGTCTTTTAGTCTTTGGTATTCAGATCCTTAATATTTAGAGGACATCTACCAGAAGCTAAAACATGAAAAAAGCCAAACACAAATCAAGTAAAATGTGAGCTGCTCTTTGAAGACTGGAAGAGCTAAGCATTGTTATCGCATTAAAGTGATTTACTGGCATCATACAAAGAAGCCAAATCAAGTGGTATGCAGTGCTAGCAAAACTGTGCAACGGCTGTGCATTTCTAGGGTAACAGGGAACAAAATATCCCAACTGATTTAGGGCCCCTCTGGGCCATTCAGACACATAGTAGACTTAGAAGGGCATATTCATTACAGCTAACTTTAGCTTAGGGAGGCTACTTTTCCATCTGTGTTTAATGGACAGAGAAAAATCTTTCAGGGTAACACTAAGAGCACCTAGATTGAGTTCCTGAAATTGCAACGAATACCTGCATCCCACACTGAAAGTCCAGTGCATCTCTTTTCAATGTAGTTTCTGCAAATTTTGCTTTTAGTCCCAAAATCCTACATGTGCTGCAATAATACTGCCACAAGTTTCTCATGACTACACCCTGGTCACTTTCTATAGCCTTTATTAAACAGATTCTGAAATTCCATTAAATCTTTCATATTATTGTGAAAATGATTAAGTGATTATTAAAATGCAAGGGCTATCGTATAAGGGAGTAAAATATTTGTTTGACTGACACTGGCTATAGCATGGGTTTATGCTGATAAAAGTGGGAAATTAATTTAATTTGACATTTGATGTGAACCCTAAAAAAAAAAAGGCACAAAATAGCATAAAAGCCAAAATTCCAAAGCCTGATTTGCACTACTGCAGGAAGCAGTAGTGAAGTGATTTTAAAATCAAAGGAAAAGTCAAGTGATTTTAAAAGCAAATTCTTTAAGAACACTGTCAACCTGCGCCTCAGTGCTATTACCCTCACAAAAGCCCATGTGGGCATGCCCAGTTACTGGCAGTGTGCGTTCCTGAACAGAATAGCTCTAGCGCTCATAGTTTTCATTTACTTATCTCACAATACTGCTGCATGCCTTTGTACTTGATTTAACCTACAAGATTCAGCTGCTGCCAATCCACATTCCTTTTGCGAACTCAAAAAAAACCCAACAAAACAGCTTTACAAATAGTGTGCTTATATATTATGTGCAATTTTCAAAGTTACACAACTTGCACTGTTAAGTCGTTCATTCTGTTTTGTTTTTACACAAAGACTGTCTTTTATATTACACAGAACCATAGAATCACAGGATCCTAGAATGGTTTGGGTTGGAAGGAACCTTAAAGATCACTTAGTTCCATTCCCCTGTCGTAGGCAGGGACACCTTCCATGAGACCAGGTTGCTCAAAGCCCCATTCAACTTGGCCTTGAGCACTTGCAGAGACAGGGCACCCACAACTTCTCTGGGCAACCTGTTCCAGAGTCTACTCTTATAGTGATGAATTTCTTCCTAATGTCCCTAAATCTACCTTATTCTAGTTTAAAGCTGTTTACTCTGTCCTATCCCTACATGCCCTTGTAAAGAGTCATACTCCAGCTTTGCTGTAGGCTTTCATTAGGTACTGGGAGACTGTACTAATGTCCTCATGGAGCCTTCTCTTTTCTCCTCCTTTGCTAACTTATAAATAAATAACATTTAAGATATTCTTCTTGCTTTGGAGTCAGCAGTATTTACCAATATGTTTATGCCTAATCCCAAAGAGCAATATTTAGCATTAATTGCCAGTTAGGCTGTGTTAGACATAGACTGTCTGTGTTACAACATCAACATCTACAGCCTGCACATAAAAGTAACACTAGGCTCAAACTTGTTTTAAATTTGGCTCATGGGGTTCATTTTATTATTCTGCTCTGTGTCCATTTTTCCAAATGAGAAGGCATTAACTTAACCTTCAAGCTTTACAACTGGCGAGGGAACATTTTAACGAGCAATCTGAAAGAGCACCTTTGCAAGAAGTCGTGTTACTACCCGTCCTATGTCTTCCCTCCACTCCGGTATGTCGGGGTTGTACATGTCCAGGTGCTTAGTAAACTTCAAAGCAAGAACATGAAAATTATCTAGAAAAAGAACAAAAAGTAACATTTTTGAACAAACAACAAACCAGGTTGCAAAAACAGCTTTGTAGAAATAGAAGATGAAATATATAATTAGGCATTATTTGCTGGGCAGGGCTGCTGTATCTTGGAACCTCACTGCTCTGTGCTTATGTACTCTTGCATGGAAAAAAACTACACTCCTATCAGGTATTCAATTTCTTTCTGTAGTTTGGTCAACAACACCGAATTTGTTCCTCAAGACAAAAAAGCAGGAAGGAAAAAAAAAAAACTAAACAACTCAAAGAAATTTACATATGTGATCTGGGATCATAAAGTTCCCAGTATTTTTACCTTAGGACAATACACCACAGAAACATGGTTGGTTTCATTTATTTGTAATGGAAATATGCCAGTGGATCTTACTCTCACTGAATCATAAGCATATGGGGTTTGCCCATTACATGTTCCTTGTAACATATTCCATGTTACACTTTTTTCATGTAAAATGAATACTTTACATACTCCATAAGCCAGCTATGAAAATAAGAATAGAAATGACGTAACAAAGCTAATGACGGCCCTCTTAGAAATAATAAAACCAATATTTCTCTGGAAATCTTCAAAAATATCTGAAATACCAAAAATGAGCTGTTCCTCAGTGAACAGACTCTTAAATTCTCCATTTCTTCATATATGTTCCTTGGATGAACACCTGGGGAGCTTAATGCAAAGCAGAGAAAGATCTCTGGAATGCATGAGGCAAACCTGGCCTTCCCAGCACTTCCATCAGAATTGTATTTTAATGTGGTTTTCTTTTCCAAAGACTTCTTTATTTCCCTCATGGCCAGTAGTTTCTTGCTCTTACTATCAAGACTGGCCAACATTAAGAGCAGAAGGAGTGATGGAAAGCCAAAGTCATTGATCTAATCACACTAAGACTTCTAAAGATTTCCAAAAAAGTGGACGGACTTATAAGGGGTAGCATAAATGTTAAATCCATTTATCTTAGGGAGGGAAAAGGTTCACAAAAGCTCCATTTAGCAGGAGTCTTTATCATTGTTTTAAATTAATAAATGCACTAAAAGCAAAAAGAACAGAATTTTCTTCAGACAATAAAGATATATCATGTTGTGTATTTTATATCTGAACACTTTTAGCTTGCATTAGAAAGAAGCACTTATCACAATTCCCACATGTGACAGCACAAATACAAATGTAAATAATTTGTTGGCACTACATTTTTCACAGTATATTATACCTTGTCACCACATTATATGACACAACAAACACCAGGGCACAATGTGAAACAAAAGCTGAAGGATTATTCAGTAATTACAGCAGAGCTATACTTGATCAAAACTCTAGAGCACCAAAGCAACAGCGATAAAAGGCAATTATTTCACATTGTTTTCAATGCTTAAAGCATATACAGAACTAAATTTTCTTTTTTTTTTCAGAGGTGTTTAAACTACTTTATCTAAAAACTGAGAAGATTTCTAGGCACTATTGCTACATACAGCATATAGGAACCACAGTAACATCTGAAATAAGAAAAGAAAGTAAAACGTTTCAGATTAAACCCTTCCATGCAATCACGGTGTTCAACTTCATGGAGTTACATATTGACAGTTCATCCCTCTAATTTTAAGAATTATATGTGGCATTAGATATAATTTTACAACAGGTTCAGTTGTGTCAGGGCTGGTTTAAGGGGTATAAGAAGCAAGTATACATGAAACAAACAAAAAAATCACAACAAAATTAAGAAAGTCTCACCAAAAACATGGACAACTTTTGAGTCCTGAAGCATGGAGCTCCCACAGGAAGCTTGCACTGTTACTCTGATGTCACCTGTCTCGGCAAACTTTGTCACCAGAAAACTCTCCAATGTAAGGAGAGGCTTCAAAAATACAAAGCAAAGGTTAAAATAGAATTTCAGCAATAACTATGGGAACAGTGTCCTAGGAGACTGTCATTAAAAATGTCACATCAATTAGACAATTAATCAGCATTTTATCAAATTGTTCAATCACAGTTTTCAATATAGAATGTTGCTTTCCCTAAAGGGATCTTTTATAAACAGAACAGCTGCTGGAGAGGGCAAACATTTCATTTTGAATAATTCATTCAGATCCCACTGTAATTTTGAGGCAGGTTCAATGATTTCTGTAAGATCATATGTAACAAGTCATTTGCCTCAAAAATTGTAGAGTATGTCAGAATTAAAAGGATTAATTCTGTCAACTTAGAGCACAAACATGAAAGTGCACCAGACCACCATAATCTCCAAGGAGGAGCTGAGATGTTCTGTTCCCTGACCACCATTCGTATGAATTACAAAAACCCTCCACATCAATCTGCAGTGGCTGTTCTAGCAACAGCAAAGTCAGTATTATGAAGAGATACAGATCTGTTATTGAAAGATCTAGAAAGAAATTAACCCAGCCAGCACAGCCAGGCAAGAAATATTCCCAATAGAAATACCAGGATATTTATTGCTCTAAGATATGTTTATCTATCCCCAAATTATCATCACTAGATTGTTTGAGTGTTCTCACTGTTTTCATATCCTCTTAGATCTTCACCATTTTTGATATGCCAGTTTATTTTAAACTCCC
Source organism: Psilopsiagon aurifrons (assembly GCA_025447955.1). Taxonomy (NCBI): domain Eukaryota; kingdom Metazoa; phylum Chordata; class Aves; order Psittaciformes; family Psittacidae; genus Psilopsiagon; species Psilopsiagon aurifrons. The sequence continues at coordinate 47,866 of JAOEHY010007096.1, read as the reverse complement.
AGAAAATATTTATCTATACAGTGAATATACAGTACTCATATCATCAACATGAAAATGCATAAATCCAAGTCTCATCATTCACCAATGCTATAATCACAAATGCACCCTCCTCCACAATACTTTTTCCACTGGTAATGAAACAGAATAAATTGTTGTCCCCCCAAAAAAGAAAGACATTTAGAAATTCAAACTAATTTTAGAAGAGAAATTACCATTTCCAGTTAAGCAGCGATAAAGGGAAATTAACATCTTAAATGCATGTGATTAATCAAGTGAAGTTAGATACTGCTTGTCACCAGACATAACTGGCTATTTGGAAGGAAAGATGCTCTAAAAGAAGACATGCAATATGGCAGTACTTCTATTAAAAGTTGTCACTCAACCTTTATTAGAAAGAGACTGAAAATCACCTCAGTCAAAACCATTCATGTACCTGTAGATTGTTTCCTATCCACCAGTAGAAGACTGTCAAATTAGGGTTCTTAGGCAGTATGATGGCTGTCAGGTTCACCTCCTGGTTTCTCCCAACGACTGGAATCACTTCTAAATTTAAAGCCTGCAATGGAGCTGAACAAAGTTCCCAAAACATCACTGAACAAGAATCCATCAATTTATTAATGACTCTTTTCCCCAAAGCCTCTCAGCTGCACACCATAAGGTCCTGAAATTACTTTTCCTTCTCTCCTGCTTTTACATCTGTGTTGAAAGCTACAGGCATAATTGGAAGGACCTCATTTTAACACACCATTCCCACCCTCCTCCCCAACAAACCAACCCACAAAATAACCCCCAAAGCAATGAGACAGATCTCCAAAATATATCTCTCTGATACACTGGTTTAGTCCCGGTTATAAAGTGGGAAAAAAATAATCTCAGCTGCTTTTTTTTTTTTTCATTAAGTAATAAACGATCAAATGAATAGAAATCTAATAAACCTGAAACTGCTACGGAAAAAGCAAGAAACTAAAAAGGAATGTTGCTGACTGCTCATTTTCATTATAAAATATCAGCTGTTAGGCTCACAGAACACAAAACCTCTCATTAATGCATACTTTAAAATAGATGTGTGCATCAGGGGAACATTTTTTTTGAAATCAAAATAGATAACCTCTGTACTCCAAAACGTGCCTTAGAGTAAGCTTATTTCTTTCTGAACTTTAGCTGATGAAGGCTGTTAACATTAGTACTTGTATGAAAGAAATGCATCATTACAATCATTTTACCTGCTGCTTAATGTTGTATTTTGTTTCATAGTACAATAATTTTATTGAAAGAAAATCTTTCCCTTGGAGGTTTTCCAGTATATCTTTTTCAGAACATCTGAGGGCAAAAGCTTTATAATAGCATACTGTGGTAACTAAAATTTCTTAATTTCAGCTGCAACATCTATCCAGGTTATCAAACGGTTGTATGGTCTAACATGCATTTATTACACAGAATAAATACTGAGCCATCCATTTTTGTTCCATTCTAAATATCTTTTAACTCACACAGTCTTTAATCCCAGTGCAGACTTAAAGGAAATCAACTCTGCTCCGAAGTCTTGCTCATTCTTTCATGAACTGAACCATTGCCCATTCACTTCTAATTTTTTCTAAATTCTTTTAGTAAATTCATCTTTATAAACTGACTGAATGTCCCTGAGAGCAAGTTCTCTGAGCTGTGCACACCCTCTTTTTCCACCTCACTTGAACAGTCTGTGTGTTACAGATGTTAGGCTCTACTTTCATTTTGCATTTTTTCCAATGACTCTTTAACCACCTACGTGAACTCAAGGCGTGTTTGCTGCTTAAACAAATTATTTCTCCAATAAACGTTTTATGAAATGAGAGTTAAGATGCCTCTCCTATTACTAGAGCTTCAAGGGAAAATTGAGAAATTGTAGGAATTTGTTCCTCCTAGAAATAGATTTTCCTACTGATGAGGTAAATCAAAGATGTCTGGAGGGATCTGCATCACTTTTAATTTTGCCATAAATTTACATTTTCCCAGAGGAAACTGATCATTGTGAGATACGGTTTTGCTCCTGAAGATTACTTTCTTTTCCAAAATTTTTAGAAGGAAAGTTGTTTGGTACTTGAACGATGACTGCTATTTCAAGTTTGCCATTTCTATATATTACAGAGCTAAAAATAATTATTGTGAACTCTGCTTGTCTCAGTCACATAATTCCATAATGCATTTGAACAAGCTCTGTAGCACTCTAAATTGTGTACAATTAGGAATGAAGTTGACTACCACGATTTCTGTTTAACAAAGCTACAATTTCAGTGTAATTTTTAAAGCTTCCTGATTATTCACACTGCAGAGATTATGGTATCATGAAAAAGAAAATGTAGGCCTAAATCTTCTTCATTTCTCTTTATTTTGGGTAACCTACTCATATTTATACTATCAGACTTGCTCTCTTTTCTTTTACAGTTCATTAACAAGCTGTAAATTGTGTGATCTGCATGATGTCCTACATTACAGGAACAGCAATAGAACTTGTCAGGAGTGAAAAATATTCCCTATGCCATTTGTCCCTGAAAAAAAAATTCCCTCAGAATTTATCAGCTAAAGATAGAGTAAAAGCAGGACTCTGTGGACACTTCTACTTTCATTATATTCCACAGTGAAAAGTGTCCCTGAACAACTATGAGTTTCTCTAGAATGCAGAAATTGCAGTTTAATTTGTGCTAGCTAATTTCCTCAAATCTTGTAACTTAACTAAAAAATTAAATGAGCAAATCACACTGAAAACATTTATTCAAGCAGGCTGGGTGACATGCTTCCATGAGTCTTCCAGACCATGAGCTGCATCCACAGACAAGCTCAGGAATGGACTACATCTGCTTCACTGCTCAGCTGCCTCTGCACTTCAGCACCAGACCTCTTAACACACCAGTCAGATAAAAATACCTCTTGCTTCTGTAATTTGCAAATCCACTGTATAAAACACAATCAACATCTTTTATTTTTACTGTTTATCCTGATGTAGGCTACAGCAGAAGCACTTTTTGAGAAAGCAGTGGTTCTGCTTTCCATAGAATCATAGAATAGTTAGGGTTGGAAAAGACCTTAAGATCATCTAGTTCCACCCTCCAGCTGTGGGCAGGGACACCTCACACTAAACCATATCACCCAAGGCTCTGTCCAACCTGGCCTTGAACACCACCAGGGATGGAGCATTCACAACTTCCCTGGGCAACCCATTCCAGTGCCTCACCACCCTTACAGGAAAGAATTTCTTCCTCATAACCAATCTAAACCACCCCTGTTTAAGTTTAAACCCATTATCCTTTGTCCTCTCACTACATTCCCTAATGAAGAGTCCCTCCCCAGCATCCCTGTAGGCCCCTTTCAGATATTGGAAGGCTGCTGTGAGGTCTCCATGCAGTCTTCTCTTCTCCAGGCTGAGGGCTTAAGTCATCATTCTCTGAAAGGTGAGTTGTTCTCCTCTAAGAAAAGGATGTTACAGAGAGTTTTTTGCCGTTCATTGCTTGTACAGATCTACTGTTGGTGTGCTTAATCTACTTCTCAGTACCTAGAAGCTTCTAAAAAGTATTGGTCCTAAATAATTTGTCTGAACTCTCTGGAGTCTTAAAATCATTTAAAATACAAACAGAAAAAGGAACAGATAACTGAGGTGGAGAACTGAATTCTGATCATTTCCATTTGATTTTAATAGGAGATTGGCTATTAGCATTAATGGGATGGGCTCCATCTGCTAATCAAAGCCGAACTGGAAACCCTGAACTCAAGAACTCCGATTAGCAAACTACATAAACATCAGCAGTCACTAGACAGGCTGACATAAAGCACATGGCTATGTGCACAGCCTTGTATGTGGCTCTAGTGATTTCCACTTCCTTGGGATTAGGATGGAAGACATGCCAATCACAACAGAGGCAAACAAACACCTGGAGAATGCAAGATGAGTATCTTTTCGTTTGATGTTACTTTTTTTGGAATTTTTGACATCTGAAAAGAGGCAAAGCAATAGCTGTCTTGAATCTCAAAGAAAGAGGAAAATTCAGTTCCAGTTATAACTTTCCTTCTTCACATCAATTATGAGATGACTGAGGTACATTAACATTGCAGTGGTGCATGGTACTCCCTGTGCCTTGCTATTCATTTCTTTTAAATCTGTTTGATGAGGTTTTTAAGGTCTTAATTAAGGAGAGGGAGAGAAGTCTATGTCAAGTAATACTGCTTGTCAACACAAAGTTATATCCAAGTACCACTTTAAAACTTTGTGTGAATTAACTACCTAAAACCTAGGTTTTAGTACTTTAATGAGTAGCCTGACTTTTAAAAACACTGAGATTTTGATTACTTTGTTTTTTAAACCATAAAAAACCTCATACATTTCTCAACATGTCTGTTCATTTGCTTCACACTCAAAGCTCCTAGAAAGGCTTGAAGTGTTAAATTTTAGCTGTTAAGAGAGCCAACAGGATCTTGGGTCAGGAAGATGGATCAGATGGAAGATCTGAACTCAGGAGGGCTTGCTAGTTAAAAGATTAATATACCATCTTTTTCCCAAATCCAAAGAAAACTAACTCTGACCCCCTAAAATATTAGGCTTGCAAGCCTCTGCAATACACAGTACTGCAAGACTGCATGAAGTTCCCAAAAAAGAATATGCATTTTCCTAACTGTGACTAGCAATCTTCTTTACTACTTCATAGTTGTCATGAGATTTTTACACTGCAGCAAAAGTAAGAAAACCAAAGAACTGATTTACAGTTGACTTGGACGAACACCACAGCCTCATCATGCCCAGCCGCATTCTCAGCCTTCACCGAGACACGGTAAATCCCAGGATTCTCATAGTGGTGACGAATGGGTTCTCCAGTCATTGTAAGGTTCACATATATTGCCTTAAAGCCATCTCCAAGATCTACCTGGTATTTGGTATTCAATAAATCACCCTAAAAAGAAAATATATCAAAAATACTTTAAACGGACAGAACCAAAAGAGACAAGACACATGATTATAACCATTTCCTGAGCCACAATAGCATTTCTAGGCCCAGTCAGATATTTTGACTCAATTGCAATAGTTGCAGTAAAATCGCTATACCCATGGCAAAGATTTTAGTGCAACAGGTCACGTGTGCATTAGTAGAAAAAATCCCAAATTTTCACAGTAAGGTGCTACCTTAAAATAAGAAAGACACCCCAAACCATTAATCAAGTCATATGACACAGAAACCATCACTCTCGTCTCAATGCAGCTGGACACTAACTAACATAAGGGTGCAGGGCAGCCCCAGGATCTGGAGTGATGATCATTTGTTTGCAAACAGCTAAATATAGTTATTTTAGTAAATAACCACTCACGCAGTTAACTGCTAGCCTATGTAATTATAAAATACAATTAATTACTTTAGACATTCTTCACAGCACCTTCTAAGCAGACCACTGGCATCTCAACCACATGGCCTTCAAGATCCATCTTTATACAGAGTTGTACTACACTGGACAAAGCTACCTGCATGCTTAGAAAGCCATATGCATGCTTAATGAAGCAGATTATTGAGCTGGGTTTGGGAAAGGATTTATGCCCTGGGTTCAGCAGTAGCAGTCATTTTTCTTCTTCTTAGTAGTTGGTGCAGTGCTGTGCTTTTGACTTTCAGCCTGGGAACAGCACTGATAACACCGATGGTTTTGGTTGTTGCTCAGTAATGTTTACTCTGACCAAGAACTTCTGAGTCTCATGTTCTGCCAGGGAGGAGGGGAAACCGGGAGGAAGCAGAGACAGACACCTGACCCAAACTGATCAGAGATATTCCATACCACAGCACGTCATGTCCAGTATATAAACTGGGGGCAGTTACTCGGAAGGGTTAGATCACTGTTGGGTCGGGCTGGGTATCAGTCGGAGGGTGGTGAGCGATCTTATTCTCTTCCCTTGTTATTTCCCTTATCATTATGATTATTGGCTGTAGAAGCAGTGGTTTGTGTTATACCTTAGTTACTGGAGTGTTCTTATCTCAGCCCTTGGGAGTTGCACTCTTTCCATTCTCCTCCCAAACTCTGGGAGCAGGGGGGAGGAAGGGGGGAAGTGAGAGATCAGCTGTGTGGTTTTCTGAGTTACGGCTGGGCTTAAACCACGACAGTTTGAAAGTCCAGCCAACTAATTCCGTCATGTCAGACATCTCACAGAATTTATTTCATTGCACTTCTGCTAAGAGCTCCTTTAAATCACACTGTCTTCCTAAACTCAGGCCTAAAATACTACAAGACTGATACTACTGTCAGAGGACAAACATACGCTCATCACTCATGTCATGGGGTGCTGCTCAGGAGAGAAGTCAGGCTTTTGCTGTGTTGACTGGTGATGTGGACGGAGTCAAATGAAAATTCATTTCAACTGTTAGCAGCAACACTTTCTCAACAATCCTGGCAGCACTGCCTTAGCAAGCTGCCCTGCATCCCCAGTAGTCTTCAGTGATATGTTCCTCCCTGCTTGCTGCACACAGCCATCGCAGTCATGCAATTAAAACAGGTTGCAGGGCCAGGCTTGTTAGAAAATACTCTGTATTGTGAAAAGCCAGTGTTGGTTTAAAGCTCTTCATTGTCTCTAGGAAAGGAATATATACATCCATACGCTAATCAGGTGACCTGAATGGCCATCAGAGCAGAGGGCTGACATCCTTTAAAGTATTCAAAAAATCACTTCCCCATAAGCCACTCTCTGAAATAGGTTTATATCAAAATGTAATTCTAAAAGGCAGCACTAATGTAGAATCAAAGGAAGCAACAAAGCCTGGAATTTACATACCCTGGCATTACAAAGGGAAAGAAAACATACTATTATTTCCTCTTTCTATTATTTTGCAGTTTGGTCGATTTTCTTCTATATTTTATCAGATGAAAGAGCACTGCTTATAACATAAAAGAATACCCATAATAAGGAACCTATAGGGTTATCAAATACCTAAACACCATATTTCAACACACATAAAGGAACTTAAAAGTTTCTTCACTGTATTTTTTTTTCCAAATAACATCTTTCTTTTGACAACAAATGACTAGAATTTAGCAAAGGAGATAATGTCATTAATTTTAATGCAAAAGAGATGTCTTGTTGCCAGCAATGTGCCAGCAAGTGGAATCTGTTTAGGTGATACTTGTGAAGAGCTTTTGTTCACTCTTTTTTATGCTAACAAGTACACATGCATATTTTTTTTCCAGATGAGACAGAAACCAGTGTTGAAAGTCAATGGATGCAAGCTTCTCTTATTGTTTTATTCTAACAGCTTCCTTAGTGTTGAGATGAGAGTGCTGTCTTCAAAACGCCAAGGCCCTTTCTGTTTCCCCGACCAGAAAAGACAGCGAGCAGTGGACAGATAACAAAAGAGTTACAGAGGGAAAACACAGCTAAATTTAAAAGGAGCTGGGGCTTCCTCTTCTATTCAAAATAGATGACTTTAATGACATTGTTTATTTATACATTCAGCTAACAGAATTTAGGAAAAAATAATTATAACTATACATTATTATTATTTCTAAGGTCACTTGTAAACTGCCAAAACATACCAAAGCCTGTTTTCTTTACTTCTTGATGTCCTGCATCTAGTAACATGCATTCACATAAACAAGTAAATCAGTTTTGTTCAGCAGAGAAAGTGGTATGTTTTGGTTTATCCTAGTAGAGCTGTTTTTTTAACTCAGTAAATGTTATGAATTCTCTTTAGATGTTGAATAGATTAAATCCTAAACAAGCTTCAGGACATTTTAGTATAAATATTATTCTTAGCCATAGGGGGCAGCAAACTGCTATATTTCTTCTAAATCTGCCTTTCACTTCGACATATTAAGCAAAGACTTCATCAGAAAACACAGCACGGGATTCCCTTCCAGATCCCTCACTTCTGAAGATTTTTGAATAGTTTTAAATGCTTTCAGTATTGCCACAGAGATTCATGAAAGCTTCAGTAGGACAAAAAGTCAAACTGCCAGTCAAAATCATTAGGAGCCCAAATTGCAACCAAATGCTCCATTCTTACAATAAACATTTCCAAACAAATCCTAAAAAGAGAAGGCAGCATAACTTGCCACACAAACTGTTGGGGCACTGAAAGCATTGTGATGGAGAGCCTGTGAAGCGTTAAGCAGCCTGGTGTTCTGCACATAACCTTCTTGATTCCATTACAGAAATTAATCCCAAGTGCCCGATTTATATTGCACAGGTTTGCCAAAATGTGTGAACTTTGTTCAAGTTCTTACAAATCAGTGGGGTTAGCCAGGAAGTACAACACTGTGGTAACCTGAGCACAGCAGTTATAGCCTAATGCTAAACAACAAGCGTTAGGAAATACACCCACAGCAAACAATTCATCCAAAAGTTATTCACTGCTGTTGGTCAGGGCCTTAGGGCATTGTCTCTCTCAATAAACAGAAAAGAAATCCATATCTCTGGGAACACAGCTAATATATAATAAACATCCTTTTGCTGTGCTCTTTGCTGATTTCTGTAAAGCTTTGCCTCATTCCTTTCTGAAAAGCAGATTCTCAAAACCACTTAAATCAGAACATTAAATGTTGTCTGCATTTCTGTTCTTCTCTGATAGAGCAGTTGAAATTTTCAGTCTAAGGAGACTTTGGTAATTTAGTTCCTTTGATTTTGCAAGAAGCTGTTGCCTTTAAGGAATAATTACTGACACTGGTGCTGAGGAGACAAATCCCATCCTGTGGACAGAACGTGGTGGTTTACTGAGCTTACTGCATTGTCTGATTCACTTGAAAACAGAAGTTTCAATATTTAGAGAGTTATTCATCTTTGCCTCAAGCACGAATTAATCTTTATTCAGCAGCAAAGCAGGGATGAAGGAAATGAACCCTAAAAGTAGTGATGAAACTTTCATTAAGCCAGTGTTCATTCCTACCTGCTCTTGTCTGACAATGAAGGTGATGTCTTCCCCAGGTTTAATGGCCAGGCTTTCTTCCCTGATGCTGATATGAAGTCCTTTGGGAGCAATTAATGGACACATATGCTGTGCTAAGTTCTGCTGCAGGTCTACGCCACCTTCACACACATTAGAAATAACTTTCCTGTACCTGCAGAAACAGTACACAGTGGGGACAGTGAATCAGAGGTGAGGAGAATACCATCAGAGGCACTGAACACGAGTGTGATGGTAGCTAATGAATATTCCTTGGGTTCACAGATAAGATTACAGATGATCTGAACGAATTCATGATGCAAATACTTTGATAAGCGATATTGCCTTTACTGAGTGAAACCTATTGAAGAAAGAGGGTGCGGAGCACAAATAATGATTTCACTTGTATGCATTGAAAAAGTCTGCCTTTTCAAATTCACAAAGATGACTGAGCAGCCCTTCAGGAGCTAGATTGTCTGCTGTCCCCTCTGCCATACCCTGTTTTAGCGTTCAGCAGTCCTCAATGCTATAAGAGGTCTTGTTCAACCACCAAAGAATAGGAAGAAATTAGACTAAGTATCTTCTGGATTAACCCAAAGCAATTTTTTAACCCAAAGCAATTTTTTAACTGCTGATCTCAAATCTATGCATTCCTTGAAACACCTAAAGCATTTATTTAACAAAGCAATATAAAAGAGCGAAAAACTGAACAATTATAAAGAAATAATAATGGAATATCAGATGTGTACAGTAATTATTTACAGATCATTTTCACTCAGGTATGTTATTCTTAAGCATCCTTTAAAATTGGAGTCAGATTTCACTCTTTTGAATTCCTATTCTGTATACCACAGCTGTCAGCCGCAACCCAAAAGGCATCATTTTCCTTGGTAAGGCAAATATACACAGAGATTTTGATTCTATTGCCAGATTTGACATTTCATCGTTTGGTTCTCATCTCCACAACCGACAGAGATGATGTTATGATAAGCCAGAATAGATGCCAGCTGCAAGTTATTCTCAGCACAGACGTCAGACTACATTGTACCGTATATTCTATGCTGTATTGTTTACAGTTACTGAAGCCTTCCTTTGATTCTGAGTGGCCCATATAGTCAGGAAAAGAATCTTTTCTCCACAGAACTCCTTACCCCTATAGAAGTGAAGTGGAAAGTTCTGTGAGACGATACTGGCTCCTTAGAGTAATTAATTGAATTCAAAATGAAAACTGGTTTGAACCCAAACAAAGGGCTAAAAGAAAAGGCTCTGAATGGACATTCCTAACAATGGCTACAACATATCACAAAAAATTATAGGAAAAAATAATAAGACAGCTCCCCCTCTTCTCAAATGTATTAGTTTTTGAACTGCTGTGAACATGTATTCATTAGTTTGCAGGCAGCTTCTGCACATGTTCTAAATCAGAGTCAGAACTTCTGCATTTCCCAGTTTACCTTATTTACATTTCCTTCAAACTACTTTGGTGGCCCTTGGTTGGAACATTCTCATCCTGTCTGGAAGGCTCTACAAACCAGTAAAACACAAAATCAACTTACCCAGTGCTGCTGGTGTATGCCTGCCCTAGCACACAGTCTTCAGGAGGTGCTTCTGGGTTAAACCAAAAGTCAGCAAAACATTTGCTGGACTCTGACTTCGGAGCTGCAGAGCGCTCAAACCCATAATCACTGAAAAACATTAACACCAAGAGTGTTACTTCAACCCCACTTCATTCAACAGTCTCACTTGGGGTGGATGAGACTACTTTTTTAAGAGTAAAACCATTTTTTTAGTATTATTCTACCAGCTGAACATGTAAGTTGGTGAAGCCAGTTCTGTTCTAAGTCTAATGTCAACAGGAGTTGGGTACATTTGGAGAAAAACTGGTTGCAATTGCTATGTCATTTCTGCAAAATTAACTCTTTTGGTAGCCTAGATTTTTAAAAGATTTTCTTTGCCACTCAAACCAATATATTTATTCTGGGTTGGGTTTTTTGGTTGGTTTTTTTTTTTTTTTTTCTTCATTTGCAAATAGAAAGGGTTTGCTTGCCTTACAAATCAATCCGATGGTCATTTTTCAAGCCTTGATCAATAGAGAAAAACATCAGGATTTGTTCAGTCAGGTAAAACAAATACTTAAAACACGGCAGTGTTTTTAAACAAAGACAAATGCAAAAGCAGCATGTTATTCAAAGAACAGACTGTCTATTTGTTTATACATGGGTATGTGGGGAGAGAGGAAAAAGGAAGAAAATAAATCCATCTCAAACTCTAAGTAACTATTTAATAGCAGCAAATCAAAAGGTCAACAGACAGACTCACCATAGGAAATCAGAGTTGGCACATTCACAAACTTTGGACGTGAGAGCTGATGTGAAACTTCTCCCTTTAATGCACCATGATGTAATCTTCCTCTTTCGAAAGCTTCTCTGCTGGCCCATGATGCAACTATCACCCTGAACATCAAAGCACCAGACTTACTGCACACTGTAACCTACACCACACAGATGTGACCTAAAATTGTTCTGAGAAAGTCTGATCTTGCTACCAAGACTATAAACTTGTATAAACTTTCTCATATTCAAATTTACAGGTATAGGAAGCTCTCTTATCCATGGCTGCACAGTAACGGGCCATTATACAGTTGTAGAATACACTATATTTCAGGGCACAAATCCAAAGATGTCATGAAAATTCAAGTTTAATTCAACCCAAATTTTCATGTGTTCACAACCTAGGCACAGCTCTACAACCGGCCATTTAAAAATACAGTGTGGATACAGATGGCTGAAGTTCTAGCTAAATCATTATGTCTCATGTCAGCAGTCAACAAGCACCAACCATGTGGACACAGGTAGAATGAAGACAATCTGCACACACTTCACTGGCAACCAGGCAGCTGCATGTACTCTGTCAAAGTCATTTTAGTAGCTTCTAATTTCTGAAATACAATTCAATGCCAATACCCCAAGACACTGTTACTCTCTAGGCTCAGATCTGCATAACATTCCTTGTAAATACACAGCATTCTCAAACAAGTAGTGTAAAATTAGGCATGAGAACTAGCAAATGAGAGCTGGAGAAGCATAGTCATAAGCAAAAAAAAAACAACCCTGCACAGAGAGTGAAAACAACTGTACTGGAAGAAGCAAAACATAATAGTCAGAATTATGATGTGTATATTATGAATTATATGACATATTTCATTTAATGAAAAAAAGAAAAAAAAAAAACCAAAACAAAACAAAAAAAGCCCCAAAAACAAAACAAAACAAAACAAAAAAAGCCCAAAAAACAAAACAAAACAAAACAAAACCAGTCAATACATCATACAGAGAATGTAGCTTCCCAAAATTGCATTTGGCCAGAACATCAGGATTAGGACAGACTTAATCCATTACTGCAGAAATGGTACTGCTCAAAAAAACTGGACTCCATTACCTGATTGGTCCACTGATAACTTAAATTACTTCTGGAATGGACTTTACTCATAGCAATTTATGTATGAGTACAGTATGTGGTCAGAAAGTTGGCAGAACACACAAATACATGTTAAAATTACTTCAATCAATATTACACGCTTTAGTTTATGGTATATGCTTCTCAAGTCAGCAGGACCACCTATCATTATGACAGACCACCAGATACACTTCTGTCTTTCCCAGGTCACAGATCACACAACTGAAGGGAAAGTAAAATCCTCTCACATTTTAAACTCTTGTAAAATCAGCAAATACCAACATATGGAGATCAAAGCTGGGGATGTAACATCCAAATGCCATTTGAAAACATTTTCCTAGCACACAGTTCTATATTAATATAAACGTTATGGAAAAGTTGTGGCAGTTAACATAAGGCTGTGAATACCTGTAGATTTGTGAGCTCCCAAGACTCATAATCATCTTCAGTGCACTCCCTGGGGAAGGATGGTCTGAAGTCCACCTTTACCAGTTCCCAGTCTGAACGGTAGCTTATATGTCCAAAGACTCTGAACAGAAAGATCAAAAGTAAAATCTTGCTGCAAATAAATACCATACATCTGAGATTCAAATTTTCAGTTCTTTCTTTTGCTTTCTATAGCCATGGTTCCCTATTTAAAAGTCCCTCACATTTTTTCTTCCACTTTCATTCCTCTTCATATACAAAGTCTTAGTTAAAAACCACTTGCTAATTGTTCACAAAAGTTTACAATGAAAAAAATATAGCTCAGAGATTTAAGTTGGGTTTTTTTCCCCAGCAGATTATCCAGTAATTTAATTGGAAACATACTACCATTTCTGATTTGGAACCTAACATTTTTGCCTATTATATTGTAATATGAAATATACAGAACTCTCAGATTTTGACAGGGAGATCAAATCAGGAAGCAGAACCAAGGATCACTGGATTCAGTTTTCAGCTCTGTCACTCATTCTGTGTGACTACAGTGCAACTTCTTCAGTTATTTGCTTTTTTTGTTTGTGGAGATTTTGTTTTGCTTTTAGCTACTACGGATTTCAGATGGCAATCTGCTGTGGTTTAAACTCACAGCAGTATCATGAAATTGTACCAATTTCTAAGGAATACACTGCATTTTCAATTGTTCTGAGAAACTCTTAAGTCCTCCCTTCATTTCAGCTAGTCCAATGTATTACAAAAACCAGTCACAAACTGTAAATTTCTTTAAGGTAAAGGGGGGGTGGGGGGAAGAAAGGAAATCTCATTGCTTTAAAAACCAAACTGCACTTTCAAAGCAGCCAAAATTTTCAAAGTCAGAATATTTATTTCCAAAACAAAATAGTCAAGTATGACATCCAGCAACAAATTAGAAAGGATAAAGACTCTATCTGGGCAAAAGTCAAATGTATTTGTGGTTTGTATCAGGCTTATGTGATGTGATTTACTTGCCAAAGGATTCAAGCTGGATTCTGAAGCCAACAGTTTCTGTGGAATTCATACTGCACAGAGTTCATGTTCCAAGATTTAGTAGCATTCTCTAAACTAATTCATTCCTTTTGTTTTGTCCTCAGTTTTGTCCAAATCCAGACACAGCAGGAATGGTATGGTTCTGCTAAAAGCATTCTGCTGTGCAGAGTCTTTTCTCTTGTCCTGAACACCAGGTTCAATGTGGAACTAGGATACACCAGAAGTTAGGAAATAGTGGCTTCTCTGCAGCACAGAGGCAACGTCATCATACTAAGCATCCATCTTGGTAGATGGATGTAGAGCTCTGAAGTCTACCAAACAGGCTGAAAAATAGTTGTAGAGACTAAAGATGCACAGTAATTTCCCCATTTTCTTAATTGTGTCTTTGCTTCTCAGTTATAGCACGGAGATGTAAATATCTACAGATTATCACCATACTGCTCACATTATAGTGACTGAACAATCCATGCTCACAAGAAAGTTCACCATCAGAAGTGCACTTAACTAAACAGAAATGTGCAGTTAGTTTGCATGTCTTCCTCTTTTCTTGTAAGGCTCTGAGATTAAAGGACCTGGAGCATCTACTTTCCTTCTAAATGTACCCATGCCTTAGAAGTAGAAACAGTATACAAAAAATTAAACAATGTGGCTATATGTGCGCATAGGTGTGTGGTCCCACTTCTCTCACTGAGGCCTACAGGTTTGGTTCTCTTTTTCTGGTTCAGCTGGATTCTGAGAGCTGCCGTCACCATATAGTCTTAATCACTTGTAGTTTACATATTCAATAAAGTGACTACTTAGGTGGTCTCATGCTTTTTCCACAACACCTGATTCAATATGACTGGCTTTGCTGACAGGCATGAAGTGTCTTTTGTATGCTAAATACCTGAGTTTTTTTTCTTTTACAATATTTTTTCTTCCATATAAGGTATTAAAATAAGGCAGACTTCATTAGGTGCTTATACAGCTATCCACCTTAAAAATCATTCTTTAGACACCACAAATCTTTACAAACTGGTTACATTTCTATAATTAACTCATTTATCAACAAATACATTCAAGTGCAAGGAGCCAAGTCCTGTCAAATCTTCACTCCCGCCTCAATAAGGTACTTTCTATGAATAAATGACATTTTCTTCATTTGTGTTAGTTATTTCAGGCAGATTAGTCAGAAAAGGAGAGGAAAGGAGATTGATGCTTGAATTCAATACAGAACAGAAAAATCACTGAACTATTGATAATTATCTTTGAGACCTCACAGAGGGTGATTCCAGATGAGTATGGAAAGGGAAACATTTCACATGTATATATACATGCGTGCATGCACACACATATATATGGAGGGAGCAGAAACACACATATGTGTGTGTGTATATAACTATACATACAAACTAGCAAAACAGAGTCCAGGGAGTTAAAGAATTAAATTTGGTATCCACAAAGATACCAAAAAAATTATTAAGCTACCCACTTATAAGCACCTTGGAGATAATTAAAATTATAACAGCCACCATGGATTTGTCAAAACCAAATCATGTCAAACTAGTGCAATTTACTTCTTTTACAGGGCAACAGGAACAAACTGAAACATGGGAGGTTCCCTCTGAGCATCGAGAAAACTTGTTTTTACTGTAAGGGTGACTGAGCACTGGCACAGGGTGCCCAGAGAGACTGTGGAGTCTCCAACCTTGGAGATACTCAAAAGCCATCTGGAAAAGGTCCTGGGTGGCTGGCTGTTGGTGGTTCTGCTTTAGTAGGGGGGGTGGAAAAGGTCATAGAATCACAGAATCAACTAGGTTGGAAAAGACCTTTAAGATCATCAAGTCTGTTACCCCAGGACTGCCAAGTCCACCGCTAAACCGTGTCACAATCTGTTCCAATGCCTGACTACCCTTTCAGAGAAGAAATTTTTCCTAATGTTCAACCTAAATCTCCACAGGTCTGGGTTGAGGCTGCTTCCTCTTGTCTTATCACTTGTTACTTGAGAGAAGAGATCAGCCACCTCTTTGCTCCATTCTCCTCTCAATTACCTGTAGAGAGCAATACGGTCCTGCCTGAGCCTTCTCTTCTCCAGACTAAACAACCTCAGTTCCAGCAATGCAGCATCTCTTATGTAGTGAGGGGCCCAAAACTGTACACGGTATTTGAGATGTGGCCTCACCACAGCCAAATACATGGGGATTATTACTTCCCTAGTCCTGCTGGCTGCAGTAATGACCTTCAGAGAACCCTTCCAGCCTCAACCATTTTGTGGTTCTGTGATGGTAATGATACAAGATATTGAGATTGTTTATTCTCCCTCACTAGAGAAAGAAATTAGTGAAACAAACAGGATTAGAGCCAGATTTTTGAGATTATATTGCCCAGTCCCACATCCTATATAAAGTTACAAAATGTATATAAATAACTCTAGAGATCATGCAAATTCTCCTAAAGTAATACAGAAGCTACATTCGAACTATATGTGTATACAGCAAAAGCACTACTTCAGTGTCTGAACTATAAGCCTGTCCTCTGTGGATTTTTAGTGAGACAGAAATAACTTTTCTGCCTCTTGGTCCAGCCTCTTTCAAAAAAATTTACTCATTTCCATTAGGGCTTTCTGAGTCTACAGACTGAAAACCATGTTCTGACAGAGCACTGTAACTGCACCACTGTTTCCATCATTCTTTGCCTTAAGTAACAATCCTGAGATTCAAGGATGTGTACCAGCTCAGCCACAAACTGCATGAAAAATGCAGTCATACAGACTTGTAATTCCTGTGTAAATTTTCTAAGGAATCCAGCTTAGCAAACTGCTTGACAAAAAAGACTTAATGATTATTAATGCTGTTGCTGCAGTAACACAAAAGGGTTTTGCGCATGCACCAGAAGGACCCATTTAAATGTATTGCCCAATTTCATTAGAACAAAAGAAGTATTTTTCCAAAGTAAAAAAGATATACATGTATTACGTAGGAGTCAATGGATTAGATAAAAATATGAGCTGCAATAAAGCAATGCATAACAGCAATCACAATCTAATCCCTCAGGTGCAAAATATATATGTCCAATAAAATCATATGAATGGAAAAAACTGGAATGGTGCAGCAAGTGTAACTGATGATTAGAAGTTAAATATCAAGATGATAGTAATTCATAAGCTACTAAAACCCTCCTCTGATTAATTACATTCCATTAGAAAGCCATCAAATAAATTCTGTTGAAACTATGAAAGATGACACTGTGATAAATAGTTTTTTGAAAGAAATTCCAATTACCTTGGAAATTAATTTAGTTTTATTTGCAAGAATTTGCGATCCATAATTTTAACTTCAGTGTTTCAGTTGCTATACCAACTTTGTACATTTGTTCTGAGTTCATTTATGAGCACATAATTTTTTAATTTGACTGCATCAGTTGATAGATAAGACAGTTACATGTAGCTTTTAAGCTAACTCATTTAAACTATTTGCTGGAAGATTGCTAGTTATTTCTGTTCCTGATAAAGCTCATAATCAGGGGGAGCTAATTTAACAGAAATTATATGCAATAATAATCTTTTCCACTAAATTCACACTTCTATTCAATAAAAAAGTGCATTATTCAATGGCTCTTCCTAGTTTAGATGCACAGTAGTAGCTGCATCATCTGCTGCTTGTATCATTTGCAAACAACCTGGTTTCAGCTATGCTGGCACTGATGCTGGAGGCTCCCAGAGACTTACCAGGTAAATATTCAGCTTCCATGACTTCATTCAGGAGAAATGATTTTGACAACACACTGCTCACTTCAGATGTCATAGCCATAACTTCTTATAACCTCAACACTTGCCTTCATCTGTTGCTTTTCTGCTGTGTTCTTCAGGACTTTGTTCCTAGGTTTTCACAGCATCAAAACATTCTTTGCCACAGCAGATGAATTTTAGCTACAGTGTTCCATATCATGGATCTCATCCCATATAAATTAAGATACAGCTTGAGCTGTAGTATTATGGTGCCTTACCTCTGAGCCATGAGCTATATTATCTCTGGACAAAGAGAATGGCTTTAAGCAGCCTGTGGCTGGATCCTCAGAGCAGATGAACCTGCAACAGTTTTGCTTTATTGATGAGTACAGGTGAACACTCAGAGACAGTGGAGTGGCAGGGGTGATCCTGCTGTACTATCGCACCAAGGTCACAAAGGCAGCACATGTGCAATTTATTGATGTTTAATGCAGCACCTTAAATTGTCCAAGTTTTGCAGTTGTACTGAAGACTAGTGATGACAACTGCGTGATGCACAGCTACTTCTGTTTGAAATCAGATGACTCTCATTCTAGACACGCTGCTTTAATCTCCCAAGTGCTGTGTTGGCTTTTGCTCTCCTCTATATGACTTTGTCAACAACCATGATGTTTGAAACAGCAGCTGACTGCTCTATTGACGCACTCTGCTAAATTGACGTGCCAGTTGGGGATGGAAGAGGACCTCTAGTTTTTGGGGAGAGCCTTCAAATGTGTAAAACTACTGACCATAAAAGCTAGGGTTTGAATCAGAATCAGTTGAGGACACTACATACAGGTGTATGGGCAATCTCAATGGCTCTGTGTTAGATAACATCGCTAAATTCCTCTGGGCAGCATCTAAGCAAAGATGTCCAAGTATTCGAGGCCAGGTTGGACAGTGCCTTGAGTGACATGGTTTAGTGTGAGGCACCTCTGCCCATGGCAGGGGGGACAGAACTAATGATCTTCAGGTCCTTTCCAACCCTAACTATTCTATGATTCTATGTGCAAAAAGGAAGGTGCATTAAATTCTTTATGGACCTAAACTTCAACATTCAACAGTGAGTATGTGACCTAGATAGAAAAGGAAACCAAACTCTCAGAGATACTATTAGTTAATTATTTTAACAGCTCTTCATCTATCTCTGGGAAAGTATTTGTTTAAAAAATAGTCACAGAGCTACTATAAAAAGTGGTATTTGGATCTTGCTCCACATACAAGTCTTGCTTTCCTGTAGTAAATCATATTATTAGGAAATATAATTGTCAGTGAACTTAATGCATTAATTTTTTTTAACTGTCACACCTCCCTAATAATTTTTATAACAGAGCTGCACTTGCTACTTCATAGTTCACAAGATTATCAGAGGCCATTTACATAAAACCAGTGGCAACATTCTCAGTTGCCTTTTACATAAGAGTAGTGTATTAGAATTTTCTTTCCAATTTATGGTGAATTCAAAGATCCAAGTCCTTTGCTTCACTTAGACCTTTACACAAATGATGACAATATAACTGAAAAAGTAAATGTCACAATCTTTTTGTTTTGCCTCTTGGAGTTCATATTATTACAGTGCCTTTGAACATACAGCAAGACATTATAACCTCCCCATGCCAAAATCTGTAAAGAATTTACCAAGCTGAGGGAGTAAAGTGATGAGGCTGTGGCATGGAAAGATGTGCTTTGTCTTCAGGGTAATCACTGCCAACAGGTAGTTTTCTCCTTAAGTCAGAGAAGTCAGAGAGGCAGTAACAGTAGTAATGACAGAGTTTCTAAGGGGATATGGGTTGGAAGAGCAGGTTAGCCATGACTATGTCCTACAGTGCTATTTAAAGCTTACCATTTTCAAAACGAAAATGACAGATTAATCTTTATAGCCATGCTTTCCTTCTAACAGTTGCCTTTGCTTCCTTGACACCATTGCAAAACCAACTAGATAAGTCAAAGGGCTCATACTAGTAAAATGGATGAAAGTAACATAAGATGCAAGCTGCAGTCTGTTATACACCAAGATTATAATTCAGCATATTTTTTTAATTCCCCAAAAGAACATAACAGAGGTCACATTTTCAGTGGCCTTCCTAAATTGCAACTCCAGAAACGATATGTGCAAAAGCAGACACCTGCCCGCATAAAGCAACTGCACATAAAAAGTGCTTGTGTACACAACAGATCATGTTCAAATATGCAGAGACACTTCTGATTTAAGTGCCTTACACTACAAACACATGCATATACTTAATGCACTAAAGAGTAGGGGGGGTGGGTTTTTATTTTGATTTTTTTTTTTTTTTTTGTTTGGCTGCCAAAGTGAAAAATAAGGGGAGGAAACAATTCAGTTGAAACTGAACCAAAATACTTTTTTTAATGTTTTCTACCCCTCCACCTCCAATAATCACTGCCATTCATTCTTTTATGCCCAATCATCTTGGTTTCAGCTCTTTTTCAGAGGAAAAAGAATGGAAATGAATGCTTAAGTTCTTAGAAGTGCTGGGGAGGACCAGGATGAGCCTGTTCCCATTTAATCCAGAAGCTCAGTGGCTCCATAACATTTGTTAATTATCTCCAACATTTATTTTTTTTCCATCTATTTGTTAAATTCCTATCCAAGAACAAAGTTTTAACATGTAAGCTGTTAGGAAAAAATTGCAGATTTAATGCCTAGCCTGATGCCTTATACAGAAGTAAATTCAAATTGGACAGTGAACAAAATAGATTAAAGAGAAACATATGGCATTGTAGAGGATAGCTTTGCTTCATTCAGTTCTCTGCTGTCATCATACTTCAAAACAAGTTAATTTGGGAAAATAACAAAATGTTACAGTTACTTCCTTAGCTAATACTTCCCTCCCAACCCTCAACTCACACATTTAAAAATCAGGTCTCATTTGTCATAGGTTGGAAATTCTTCATTCAGACTTCACCTGGCAAAGCCAGACTAAACAGCTTGTGCTCACTTTAATGGAATATAGAAAATATAGCAAAAGACCCCACCCAAAACTAAGTAAAATGTTTAAACTATTTTAGCATCGGTTCAAGTTTCTAATGTCTACCTCATCATCACCATTTATTAGAACTAGAAGCTAAAATGGAACTGTCTCCCTGAAAGAGAATTTAGAGCATCACAGCTGCAGACACCCAGAGCCAGGGGCTCAAAATGACACAAAAACTCCATCTGAATGAAAAAGTCATGTGTCACCCTTTTTCTGTCATTCTCCTTTAAGCAGGGAAAATGTATTAAAAGATTCTTAAGAACATGGATTCCTAACCTTTCAGTTTCTCATATTTCCAGGTCTGCCCTAAATATGGGCCTTAACAAGACAATGAAAGCACCATGTTCCCATCCTTCTCAGTGTGTTTTGAAAGCTATGCAAAGAAAAGAAATAAACAAAGCTTTACCCTCTGAACTTCTTCTGAGCAGAGGAAGTGATAGAGGAAGTCCCATAGTCTTGGCTTCAAGACCACAGGTTGGCATTGACTTGCTCTGCTAATATCTGTGTCTACAGAGATGACAGTAAAAGCATTATACTTGCCGCTAAACAGACATGTGTACATCTGGATTAGCAGGTATGCAGATTAGATTGAAGTAGAATAACCAGTTTGCTTTTCAATGCTTTTATCACCATTCTCTTCCTGACTTTCTATAAGTTTCCTCCATCTATTGCCAAACAGGTATGTTTCTCATTATGCAGAGTAGAACAATCATTTCATAACTGAGCAATGTTTCTCAAACAAGAGATCAAGTAGCTGCAAATATAATCAGCATTTGCCTTGGGAAATCAGACACTTTCTTACATAGTGAAGCTTTATCTACCATCTATACACACTTCTTAAGGGTTGCAGCATGCAAAAGATCAAAGTGAAGAACTCACAACACTGAGAAGCATCTCCACCTAGTAAGATTACTCAAACAAGAAAGGTAGTGTGCTGCCACATGTGGCACTACAATAAGCCCCACAAATACAAGTAATGTTGACTTTTACTGATGCTGTTAAAGATAAGGTTGACATTCCTAGCAGAATATACTGCTGCAAAATTCCAGATGGTTCTCCCTATCACCTGTTGATATCATATCCACCTGTTCTAAGTTTAAGACTATTTCCTTGCTTCCATTATCACCTCAGAAAGCCACAGGAACAACAGACTTTCAAGACAGCAAAATGCAAATGCAAGAATTCTGTAGTTCAGATGTCATAAAGTTCCCAGTGGCATCTTAAGTTGTTACTCTATGAGACCTTAGAAAAAAATCCCTCTGGAAAAAAATAAAATTACCCATAAAGAAGATTTTGATTCTACTTGACATAAAGAAAAGCAGTCCTTTTATGCAACCTCTTGCTGGCCTTTTAAAAGGGGCCATGGCCTGCAGTACCATGGTTATTGTACCTACTGGGTTTATCCTGCAACCTAAACAACCCAGTCTGGGAAACTCTCAGAGAAGCTGAAATGTGGTTTAGAAGTAATTTTAACAGGTTTGAAACTTTCATTATATGAACTACTTCCTCTGAAGAGGAACATCAATATTTCAGACACAGAAAAATTTTTCCTTTTTCCACTGAGTTAGGCCATTACTCGATACAGCATTATTAAGTAGTTTTTCTCAAACATATTGTTAAGTATAACACTAGGTTGCTGTAATGGTCATTTGTAAAGAATTTAGAGAAAATAAAGCCTGTTAGACCATAAAATATACATGAATACATATATGAACAATATGAGCAAATATATATGAATTGATGAATATAAATCAGTTGAGAAAATTTCTTAGCAAATCTTACTTACTCATTTAGCAATAAATGGCGGATTTGATCTCTTCATTTAGAAATGTACTTTTACACAGATTGAGCTTCCTAAACTTTTCGAATACTTGATTGCTTATCTTTCCTAGAACTCTTAACTAGGTCTATTTAGAAACTGATTTTTATACAGAATGAGTTTCTTAAAGTTTTGAGTATTTTACCACTTAAAACTCCTAAAAATCTTAACTAGGTCTATTGCAGAGCACAACAGAATAAAATATATTTTTCTTGGCATTTGAGGGTACATATATTGATTACTGCAGGGGATTTGGATGAATGATTTAGATTGATGTTGACTGCAGATGACAACCCTGTTTTATGAGAACTTCTGACAAGTTAACATTTGTTTTTCTCCGTTTTGGAGAAAACACAAAACTTTCTGAAATGAGGACTTGAGGGAAGCAGGCTCATATGCTCCTGTTTCTTCAGCAAAGCTACCAGACCACTTCATTAGGATGTTAGAACAGGAATTCAAATGGAAGTGCCTTACAAGTCAGGTCAACGTCCCAGTCACCACGCTGGGAATGAGAAGTCCCTCTTACACACACTGTTATTAGGTTCCTTAACATCTTTCCAGATAACTTTTTTGTAGATTCTTTTTCTTTCTTAATACAAATTAAATACCTTGAAGGAAATCCCTAAGATTGTGACAGTGTCACCAGGATTTTACCCTATGGTCACAGCCTCTTTCTGTATAAGGAAAATATTCTCTATTTTGTGAGTTTACTCTCGAAGCCTGAAATGCAATAGTGTCCCACAGTTTCACTGTAGACTGGGCCAGTTATTACCTTCCCACTTCAGGATTATGCTTTCTCTCCTAATTTATGCAGATGTTAAGATTGGACTCTATTCAAAGTCCTTATTCAAGAAAACTCCATACAAAAGGGAGAAAACTAAATTCCTGTACAAGTGAGAAATGTCAGACTAAGTCTTTAGTAATGGATTTGAGGATTCCACAGGGTGAAAGACACCATTTCCATTACAATACACAAGTTCATCTTACCATCTTCTACCCAGAAGAAATAACACTTTATACTTAATAAAATGGAAAAGATGGCATAGTTGATTTTTTTTTTTTTCCTCAAGAGTGTATCAGTGGATGACATTTCTGAAAAGCAGCAAATCACAGTAGATAAAGTCATGCACAGCAACTCAGTACAAGTGTGAAGTTTTGTGAGGAAATGACCTAAGCCAAACAGAATGACAAAAGGTATTGATATAAAGTCGGAGAGAGCACCATTAGGCAGACAACATCACCCTGGAGGTAAAACACAATCAAAGGCAGTAGGACAGACAAGGGAGCTGACACATGCAACAGGGAAACTGCAGGTTTATTCCTCTCATTATCTTTAAAGTCCAGTAGGAATGCTGCAAGTCTTTCAGGGCCAGTCTGTGATACTGAGTGTATGACCTCCTCTCTGTTCAGTAGAACTAAATGCAAAGTTCCTACAAGGCTGTCATTGAGATGCTGCAGTCAGAGTGCACTTCAAAACACAGAAGACACAGGATACTTTTTTGTCAATCTAGGCTCATGTTAAAAATTTAAGTACAGTTTTACATATTTCAGATGGATGATTTCAAAAAGGAATCACGTTTTACAAGAGCTTTTTAGCCCATTCACCTGGTTATTTAAATACATTCTCACAAAATCACTGCTTTTAATGATACTCAATTATTTAAAAAAAGCAACCAACAAGCATATATTCATTACATCAGTATGAATTTTATCTGCCGGTAAGCACAGTTTAGGATAAGCTTTTGCTTCTTCTACTTCCACTGAAATCAAAGGAAATCCTTCATTCAGAGGTTTGTTTCTCTGCATAATATATATTGTACCATAACAAACCTATACTTGAGAGAAGGAGAGCATGGTGGGATAATGCTGTTCTTCTCAGTATATGTATATATGTATATAATGGAGGCTAAATGGAACAGTAGAGAAAGAAAGAAAGAATGAATGAACTGACCAAATTCACCTCACACAGTATAAACTTGGTGTGTTGCTTTTAATTACAAAGGCAGGATTTCTTTTTTGCTGAGGAAACTTTACACATCTCCATGCTGGGTTATTTTTATTTTTTTTTTCCTGAGGAAAATGCTACTGGTATATGTCAAAGGCAGCTCTATGGATTCATGTCAAAGGATAGCACAAGCTGTTCTGATACGAGCACACATAACAACCTACACATCTCTGAGTGCACCCCCCTTTCCTTCTGCCAGCAACATTTTTTGACTTTTTCCCTAACTGGACAGGTGTGTTGTGCACTCAGACACCTCTAAAACATTAGCATTTATCCTACAGATGAAGCAAAACTTGCAGCCCAGATCCAGATGCCCCTGGCCCTTCGGAAAAAGATAGATAATCAGAGGCCTGAGTTGCAGAATTTGGCTATCTATAACTCTATTCACAGCGTTTCCCACAGTCACTGTACAGAATAAAAACATGTAGTCGTTACCAGTGTTTGGTTACTCAAAGTACGACAATTCTAGATACTAAGACAACAATATAGTTGTGCAAACCATGAAGACAACAGGTATTTAACGTATTTGAAGTCTGCCTGAGAATCTGTAGAGAAGAGAAAAAAAATGGACATCAGCGTAAAAGTCTGTGTGTCTGTAAGAAACAAAAGCCAGTGACTCAAGCACTATCAACACCTACAGCTTAAAATATGCTCAAGTGCATAAGCAGAGAGCACCCTGAAAAGAGGAGATGAAACCAGAAACTTACGTCATGACCAGTGTCTCATCTCCAGGTTCACTAAGTAATCCATCTACAAAGACTGATGTGCTAGTAAAGTTATGTGTACTCCAAGTCTGGCCTTCATCTATGCTGAACCTGTAAAAAAGCAGAAATGGTTTGCATTTACAACTAATATTATACATAACAGAATTCATTTATACAAATGAAAAAATCCTTTCACTACTAAAGCCCAGGATTTACGGCCACCAAAACACAATATGCCTAGACAGTGTATCATATTAATGTGATCTTTTCTCAGAAACATATCCAGGGGCTCACATCTTTACTAGAAGGTGTATAATAAATTTGTCACAATGGAAATTCTCAGGTGGATAAAACCTGAGGTCTGTCAACAAAATATCTCGCTACCTTGTAGGTTCAAGAAGTTAATTTACACTTCATTCTTTCTAGTAGTCTCTGAGCTAGAGACCTGTGAAGCAGAGATCAGTGAAACATGAGAGGCAAAACAGCCCAGTTGCTAAAACATGTGTAACTGCAGGCACCAAGATGATGGCCCTTCACAGCTGCTACCATCCACTTCAAAATTCGTAAAAGATGCTGATGAATCAGCAAAACACACTGCAAATTCTCTGTGCACCAGAATTTATGAATCAAAGCCTCTTTTCTTCTGTACATCTCCTCCAGGTATTTTGGATAGTTAACGATGGCTTTATTCTAGCTAACCAAGTGCATAGCTTAAGTCCTAACAGTGAATAGACAATTACACAAAAATTAACCAAGCCAGAAGTGATGAAGATATCTTAGGGATTTTATGCCAAAGACGATAGTTTTGCACACCACTACATAAGTTTATCATGTTTTGCTTCACTATCATGCAGTTTAAAACTTGGTAGTTTATAAAAAAAATGCTTCGCAGCAAATCCTTCCTAACAAGCAAGCTAAGAAAGCTATTGGCTGCATTACCACTATATGACAGCAGCTATGCATACCACAGTTAATTATGCACAAATATCTCAGTGAACCAGGCTTATGGCATACTGTTTTACTCAGTACATAAGCACACATAAGTCCTTTCCCTCCTGGCTCCCAAAAAGACTACATTATGCTCTTCTTGACAAAGCAACTCAAGGCTATTCTTCAAGTCTTCACTAATGTGGCCACTGGATGGGGCAGAGCTTTATTACAGTATAAATGAACGATCCTGACTGAATATCTAAGCCACATGTGTATCATAGTCTGAGCAGCATTGTCTTACATTGCTGGTGCAAACCAGCAGCAGGTTACAATCACGCTGAACATGGTTTGTACTGCAGAGTTCCAAGAAAGGCTTTTAAGCAAAAATACCTACAGTGATGCAAGAAAAATTTATGATGATTAATGTACCTGAAGCACCACAAAGTAAACTTTAAGAAAATATCTACTTTTATTTTGTTGGCTTAATGAACATGAATTTAAAGCCAACCCCACCTGTGTTTCATATATGATAACATTGAAATGCTCATCTTAAACTATGAACTTTGCCCGAGGTCTAGAATACACAATAGTTCTACTCTAATTGACTGCAAGATTACTTCAGTATTTTCAGAGGGATAGAGGTGTCTTTGATGGCCACAATAACCCCACCATGGTCCAGGTACAAGATGTGGTGCTCTTCTTCAAAGACCTACATGTCAAAAAAAAACAAAACACAACACCTAAGCAAATGTACAGAACAGCAGGAATAAATTGCATGAGCAAACTAGGATTAAAAGACTTATATGCTTTATAATGTCCACACTTCAAACTGAAAAGGACATAAAAGTCAGTTTAACTCTTATGTTTCTCCCAGCTGGAAAAGAAAAAGGTAAGCAGGTGAATCAGAAAACGTTCAGGTTCAAAACACAGTCAGATTAAACTGCCAAAAGTGATTTTATCCCAAGCATATATTTCTCACAGTATGCGCTTTGCATTCCTTCCTGTTGTAGATCACCAAGTGACCTATCACCTTACTTTGGTATTTGCCATATTCTATGTATCTTGCAGAATAAAATGCTTTGTAGTCTAATTCTAAGAAAAATAGGAAAAGTACGGCTGTCCATGACTTTCTCACATGTTCTCCAGACTTTATGGAACTTCAAATAATTGGTGCAAGAATAGTTTTTGCATTTCCAGTGTCAGTGACTTGTTTAAATTGAAACTTTATGCAATCTCACACAGAGGCTGCTTTGAGTTCTGAATCAAAATACATGTAATATTAATTTAATAGTATTAAGGATTCAAATTTCCTAAATTATCTTCAGTCACTTCTGGAGGTCATCAGCAGTACTAAGAGAAGTGAACAGGTAGATATCTTCCCTTTTTTTACATGTGAGAGCTGTTTTAAGACAGGGCTTACTTATGTTAGTAATCTGTTAAAGTTCATTTAACATAACAGCAGATGATATGCACACTTACCAGTTCATAGGTGAACACATAGACTCATACATGCTTTGACAATGCAATGGTGAAAATCACAAATGTTAGCTTTCCTTTGCCTTGTGAATGAAAAAAACTAACAGTACTAAATGCTTCTCTTTTTTTAGCAATACTAAATGCTGTATTTAAAAGACCGAACTGGAGGGAGGGAGAAGTATCTTACACCACATTCACAATTACTTCAAAATAGTAAGCATTTAATTTGAGTTGAGAATTCAATCTTCCTCTCATCTAATAAGAGTGTATTTTATGGGAATCCTAGGGCTTCAAGTGTCTGTTCAGTTTTTCAATGTTGCCATTTTACAGGCAAAACCCTGATACGGAGCATTTACAGTCCTATCTACTTGTTCCACACAGCTGCATATTTCAGAAGAGAATTCAGTAAAGGACAGACATTAATTTTAGATGCACTTCAAAAGGATGAGCTCAGCTGGAGTCAGATAATCAAGTAGAGTTTTGATCCTCCTCTAAACTCTGTTTGAACTTTTGATCAAATCAAAATGAAACAGAATATGCTGGGACATGAAGTCTCCAAATGTCTCACCATCATACTGAAGATAAAGGAAACTGGCATTTGCATTGCTTCAACCAAATTAGTTTTTCCCAGAAAAGCACCGTAGCACTTCTGCATGCATCATTTTAGTGCCCCAGCTTTAGCAGGCTATAAAGCACAGCTGACACATTACAGGCGCCTTAATGCCATCTTTATATCATGCTCTTCTTGCAAACATTTCAAACATTTTATAACCAAAGTGTACCAAATTCCTTATGAAAGCAACTTTTCATCTTCAGGACATTGAAAATAATTAACTATTTAATGCACAAAAGTAAATATATACCTCTACTTTCTGGAAACAAAACCATGACAGTGGATTTAGGCAGACGTGATCCCAGCGTCAGAGCTGAATTTCAAAAGTAGGAACATGAGATATGCTTTCTCACGGTCAGTCACAAATTCTGACAAATGTCTCTCCACTTAACTAAAGTCAGGTAACAAATTTATTATGGTTCTTACTAACAGCCAGCCACTACAGAACTAGATTTTTATAACATATTTCTGTGGGGTTATTTCTCTGATTTTTCAAGCATGGTATGTGCTTTATAATCATGATGTTAACTTCTTTTCTCTTTCTCTCCTCCCTCTCCTCTAAGCATTTTTTTTCCTGTGTCTGTACTAATAGACTAATAGCTTCAGCAGCTATTTCAGGTCAGAATATCTGTTGGGAGCAATTAGGAGGATTCCATTAAATCAATGAAAAAACATTTAAATGATGCTAGAGAAATACATGCTACACAATTTTACTCTGAGATATAGAAGATTTAAAAGTAACCAAAAATTCCCAAAGTCACTTGCTCTTCTCGTCAAGTGACATCCAATTCTAAATTCAAATCTGGAAGTAGTTTTTCTACACAGAATTAACCAGTTGGACCTTCCCATAGGCTGGGACTATAACCTTTCCTGTTGTATGCAAAGATGTTGCCAACCATCTCTTAATATATTTGCAGAAAAATAAGTATTCTTGCTTAAACAAATATTTTCCAGACTGCTTTGATACAAAAAGATTTGACATAGAGAAATAATACACTAACAAACAAAGCACTGGACTAAAGCACAAGAGATCTAGATTTCATTCCTTGACACACAACAAAGTTTCTGTGTAACCTTATTAGCTTAATTGATCATTCTGTTGCTATACTAGCTACTCTGGAGACGGATCACATATGAAAGGTTTTTTTCTTGATGCATTTCTCCTTTTATTTGATCCATTTCTTTTGAAAGCCAGACCTTTCTCTTTCCTTTTTTACCCTATTTCAAGCACAGCGTTGTAACACGTGCTGTTGAAATAGCAATGGCAACCATAACTGTGAACAGAAATATTTTTTCTAAGAATAAATGAAACACACTTCAAGGAAGTGCATTTCATTAAGGATAACACAGGGTCATCCTTAGCATTTGGCAAAGTAGCATAAATATTCTAAATATCAAGACTGAAAAAACAGGCCCCATAGAGAAAAAAAAAAAAGGCTTAAAACCCGTACTGTCTGAAATTGTCCTCAAAGGTAGCCCATTTTTCCCAGATACAAGATTTATTTACCTATTTGACTCAATATTATATTCATTAATGCATTTTATGATGTTGTTTTCCTGGTGTAATAGACAGAGAAATCTTCAAGAGAGACATATCTGTCCCATGAGTGAGGCTATTTCACAGGCTACTTCTTTGCGGCTCACTTGGCATCCCTAAGTTAAAGGTTGGACTTCGTGATCTTAAAATGTCTTTTCCAACCTAAATGATTCTAAACCCCCATAGCTCATGCTAATATAAAGGTGAAATTCCCTTCTCCTACCCATACAGCAGCCAGATCACTGCTGCTGCATGAACATTTAAGCTTCTTGTCAATCAGCTGCTAAACTGCTGCTATTTACAGTGCAATGTTGTACAAAACACAGGCAAAAAATTCAGTTTTCTTTAAAATGGCATGCAGTGGAGCAGTGGTTCCAAGAGATACTAACAAGTGCCTCAGGCATCATGTAACAGAAGGGCAGAAGAACTGGAGCTAGCCCAAGTTGGATTATGGCTACCTATAACCACGATCCTTGTTTTTACTTTTTGTGCGAGCCAGCACAGGCAGTAACCACAAAACCACGGATGAGAAGCAAAGAGTAAATCTGCCTTTGTTACCTCGCCAACTGGGGCAATCCCTGAAGCAGCGCCCGGAGAGAAGCACACAAACAGGGATGCAGGAGCTGCATTGCTCAGTCCATGCTAGAGGATAAATGTATCTACCATTTTCACCTGACTTTCCGGCATTCATGCAGGTGTAATTTACCACTGTGCTTTGATCTTTCCCACAGCAACACAGGAATCTCAAGCATGTTTGATAGGGTGCCTCTCAGTCTATCACAGGCCTATGTTATCTAAACACAGATGTGCTACTTGCCCAACACACAAGGCCAAACTACAATTAGTATGATATATATGTTTTTGACACCCCTGCTGCAAGTCACTTGAGCACATTTACGATCCTCCTTGCAATCTTCTATTATTTTCCCACACTTTTCCATTTATCACCATTATTTACTAAATTTTACAAAACTCTTTTTGGGCATTCTTTTATTTCTACAGACAGTAAGAACTGTCTATATATCCTACCCTAGTTAAGTCTTCCTGAACTCTCATACAACCTTACCATACGGAATTACAGAAGGAAAATAATCAGCAGATCATTGTTAAATTGAGAATAGATTACAAATTCAGGAACTCAGGGACTGGTCCCAGTAATGAATCACAATCTTAGTCAACAATGTGATGCTAGTGCACGGAAGAGATATCTGAAATGTGATGCCAATAACACCAACACATCAAGGGCAATCATTTCATTCTGGTTAGTACCGATAAAATTTCCAACTCTGCATCCAGTTTTATCATGCTTCAGGAGAGGGGGACATCATATTAAACAGTCCAGTCAATGAGCAACAAAAAGGAAAAGCACTTTTAGAAATTTTAACCATTAGGAAAAATCAGGGGATTTGAGTTTATTCCTTTTCCAAGGGGAAACCCCTATACTCTAGGTAGACATGATAATTACCTTTCAATATCTGAAAAGTTATTTAAAAGTGACAGGAAAACACTTTGTTCTAAAGAGAAGAAGAAATCAACTTATCTTTCAGAATTGGTGAAGCTGCAAGAACAACAGCAAAGAGCACAGTTATCTTATGTTAATATTCAGAAGAAACCTATGCAGAATGGTGAAACACCAGGTAGCCAGACTGCAGAAGACTGCAGACTGCAGTGAAGGATTAACAAATAGGTCTGGCAAACCTCTGTTAGGGATGTTCCTAGTATGTTTTATGTTTTCTCAGAGCACATGATTGAATCATATGATCTTCAGCCTTCCTCCCCGTTCTATATTCCTATGAACGAATGCTGCTATTATTTCAGGCAAGCTTTTAACTAATTCCTTGAACTGCCTTTTCTCCAAATTCTTTTATGTTTACTTCTCTGTGTTGCTCTGTCACTCTATGCAAGCACAGACTGCTCCTCTTCTAGCCCGCAAACAGCTCTGCAACATCATGTGTGGCATGTGAGAAAGGTGACAGGCACTCACTAATGACAACTGCACTTTCCAGTTCAATGACCCAAAGACCTGTGCCAAAACATGAGCTTTGCTCTGCTTTTGTCAGCTCACAAGACCTGTAATTTACTGTCTAAATAACTCCTATATCATCAACCTTGTCTTTTGTTGCATGGACTCCAACCAAGAAAGGAAATGGACTGCTGCCCTCTGGAAGAACTGTTTGATCATGAACAGTGAGGCTATAAAACACACACAAAAATCTACATTTTCATTCTGATCACAAATATTAAGATTGAATAAGCTCTTTAAAAGGCTTCATAGGAGTTTTAATTAAAATAAAGCTAGCAATGGTGGTTTTCATTTTGACTGTCATAATGAGGGATCAGTTTATGGTTTTACACCATGAACAGTCATCTTAAGGTCAAGTCTTGTCAGCTATCATTTGCCTGAGCTTCTCACAAATAAAAAGCAGCAAGACTATGAATTTGATTCCTTTCACCCTATTATCCTTATTTTTCACGCCTGTTTTATCTTTTAAGCCACAAAGGACATTATCATGACAAAAATAATATATTTCTTTCAGAAAGTCCTTCTGTGCAGTATTAATTGCACCCTACATTAGCAACATAAGAAACTGTCTGCATTTTCCTCTTTTACTCTTTTAACCTCAAACTTCCCAAGCTCAGTAACACTAGTGGGAACATTTTCACACTTACTTGTTCTCAGAAAGTAACACACCTTAATTTTATTTCAGCTTAAGAGTAAACCACTACTTTAACTAAAATGAAGTTACTTTTTGACACACTTTGAGGGTGTTTTGTTTTTCTCCTGGACATGCATTATAAGCAGACTCCAGATCATATTGTGCATTACTGCTATATACACAAAGACAGAAAACATCCCTGTGATTAAGCACTGCTGAGTGTACTGGATTTGCATGAATTTGCACTGCAGGGGTGGCTCCTGTGAGAAGCTGCTAGAAACTTCCCCTATGTCCAATAAAGCCAATGCAGCAGGCACCAAGACAGACTCACCACTGGCCAAAGCCAAGCCCGTCAGTGACAGTGGTGGCACCTCTGGGATAATGTATTTAAGAAGAGGAAAAGTCACTGCACAGGAGCAGTTGCAGCCAGCCAGACAAGCGAGAACATGTGAGAAACAGCCCTGCAGACACCAAGGTCAGTGCAGAAGGAGGGAAGGAGGTGCTGCAGGCACCAAAGCAGAGATCCTCCTGCAGCCTGTGGTGCAGCTCATGGTGAGGCAGCTGTGCCCCTGCAGCCCGTGAAGGTCCATGGTAGAGCAGATTTCCACCTGCAGCCCATGGAGTATTCCATGCCACAGCAGGGAGATGCCTGAAGGAGGCTGTGACCCTGGGGGAAGTCTGCCCTGGAGCAGGCTCTGGCAGGACCTGTGGACCCATGGAGAGAGGACCCACACTGGAGCAGGTTTGCTGCAGGACTGGTGACCCCATGGGGGACCCACACTGGAGCTGTCTGTTCCTGAAGGACTGAACCCCATGGAGGGACCTGCTGGAGCAGTTCATGGAGAACTGCAGCCTGTGGGAAGGATTCATGTTGGAGAGGTTCATGAAGGACTGTCTGCTGCGGGAGAGACCCCACGGTGGAGCAGGGGAAGAGTGTGAGGAGGCCTCTCCTGGGAGGAAGGAGCAGCAGAGACATTGTGGGATGAACTGACCACAACCCACACTGGGGGGAGAAAGTAGAGAAAACCAGAAGTTGAGCCCAGGGAGAAGGGAGGGGTGGGAGGAAGTTGTTTTCAGATTTGATTTTATTTCTCATTATCCTACTCTGATTTGACTGATAATAAATTAATTTCCCCAAGTTGAGTCTGTTTTGCCCATGACAGTAACTGGTGAATGATCTCACCCTGTCCTTCTTGACCCATGAACCTTTTATTGTATTTCCTCCCCGCTGTCCAATTGAGGGGTGATAGAGCGGCTTTGCTGGGTACCCAGAGTCCAGCCAGGGTTGATCCATCACACTGAGCCAGAGCAATTGAGGAAAAATACATAATAAAGATGCAAAGGGACATATAGAATTCAAACGGCATTACAGCTACTACATGACTCTTCTATTTTTCGTACTTTGGCAGTTGTAGTTCCAGAATTGCTTGAATCATAATAAAAGATATTCAAAGGTTTTGGGGTTGGTTTTTTTGGGGTTGTTTTTTTTTGGGGGGGAGGGGGGGAATGTTGGGTTTTTTTTATCTTTTTTTGTTTTCTCAGTTTCATTGAAGAACAAAGTTTAAGTTTAAACACCAGTTCTCAGACTTTATACCTAAACCATGTCTTTTAGTTTGGAATATTTGTACGGCAAGATCTAGCCCAAGTCCACTTCATTATTGGCATAGAAAGATTACTTACATTATTAAAAACCTAAGCAGACACAATTAAATTTTTTTAGGAAAAATACTTAGATCTTTAAAGAGACCAAAATATTTGAATTTCAGCAGAACCTGCTGCCCAATCAATCTGAGTCTTTGCAAATCATCTTCTCAATCTCTCCCAGTTTCCAAGCAAAATGGGGATAATAATAGTCACCTTCCTCAAAAGAGTGGGTACATAAACATTAAGTAAGCATTATAAAATTCATCACATTTGGTACATTAAAATTATTTCCAGGTGTCTTTGATGGCTCCTGTT
Source organism: Psilopsiagon aurifrons (assembly GCA_025447955.1). Lineage (NCBI taxonomy): Eukaryota > Metazoa > Chordata > Aves > Psittaciformes > Psittacidae > Psilopsiagon > Psilopsiagon aurifrons. The sequence goes on along the minus strand of JAOEHY010007096.1, from coordinate 13,647 downwards.
TCCTACCTGACGCCATGTGTTGCCGCAGTCAGACGTTATGTACATTTCTTCTTTATACTCAACCAGCTGGGAGCCCAGGTTACCTGCCATGAAACAGGAGGAAAGAAGGGTTGTATCCACACAAGCAAGAGAGATTGGATCTAGTCCTGACACCAGCTAGAGTGAGAAGATTTCAGGTTAGAGCAAGAAATAAACTCAGATGATCAGGAGGCTTACATCATTTCTGGTAGCACTAGATACATCCTTTTAAAAATATAGGTACACTTTTAACTTCTTTTACAGGCTTAATTCTCATACTGAAACACAAAGGCCAAAGAAAGATTTTAGTTGTGCTGTTGCACACTGAAAAACTATGTTGAAGGAACATGTATTTAAGATGCATGTCTGAAATGCCCATAAACTCTAAACAATGCCTTAACCTTAATCACAGACTGTAAAATTATTAAACTTGAACTTCAATTGTTAAAACAAAGAATATTTTTTCTGCAAGACTTTATGAAGTGGTAGAAAAATCTACAATCTGGAGAAATAACACTGAAAAGAGGGGCTGGGGAGGGGTTGAACAAGTATGTAAATGTGAAAGAATATAAAGCAGAATTACTTGATTTACCTAAATATTAACAGGAAGCTAGTGAATATTTTGACAAAAAGCAATGAGGAGCAGCAGATTGTTGCAAAGCAAACAGAAGTGTTAAAAAAAAGCTGATTTTAGTAGGCTCAATCCCAAATTGAGATCTAAATGAGATCTCCATCTTTTAACACGTGGTATTTTAAATAGCAAACGATTAAACCACCAGGCAGTTTACAGTGTTCTAGGGGAGAAGCAATCATAGCACAATATTCCTTGAAAATAATATCCTCCAGGGGATTTTGATTTAAATATATGGTTTGCATGTTTATACAGTAGAAATAAGATAAAAGTTATGAGATCCTCTAAAGCAGAAGAGACGAGGAAAGAAAACCACTTGAGATTAGGATAGCGGTATGAAATTACACTGCTGTGTTATATAAATAGCTGATTTTAACCACCAAAACAGATCTGTTTGTTCAAGGTGTACTCACTACTGCTGAAAGGTTCATGAGAATGGCAGTGACATGGCCCAAAATACATGCTCTATTTGGACCATCTAGATTGCAGGTGCTCTACTGTTTAATGGCGCAATTCTATATTTTTTAACCCTAAATATAGCCTAGACAGGATCAGGATATTTATTTTGAATGATACATGTAACAGGAGTCAGTTTGTTTCTTTCAGCTGTACCTGACGTTTCAGAAGATGCTACTGCCCCTTACTGTGTCTTCATCTTTACAGCACACTTCGTGCTCTCTCATTTATCAAATAATTTAGCTACTATTTTGCTATTCTTATTTCCCTCTCTATAATCTTTAATGGTATAGGTTTCTGCAGTTACAGAACTGTTTCTTTGGCCTAGCTAGGGACAGAAATGTTTATTTGCTTGCTAGAATCTAAAGTGTTGCTCTCAGTCTACACCCTTTTTTATACAGATACCTTTCATGAAGGCATTGTTAGTCTTGCTCCTAGACAAATGCTGTTTATTCTACCTCTTTTCACTGCTTACTGAAATCTACTTGCATGAAAAGGACTTTATTTTGAGAACTGCTATGGATTTGTACTTTTTAAAGTGCAGAGGTAAATTGCCTTAGCTAATGGAGAATTGGTCTCTAAACTAAACAGCATCAACTTGTGCTTCATTAGAAAGCCTTTTATATCCACCTGACATGGTAATGACTAAAAGATATTAGCAGCAGGTTTATAATTGCAGCTCTGTAACAAGACAAAGATGACTTCTAGTTTTGGTTTTACCTTCATTGCCTCTTCTTGATAAATCAGCAAAAGAAGTTGGTGGGCTCAGTTATAACTACAGAGAAATGCCATTTTTTCCAGAAAACAGATCTGATAACAAATTTGGCATAAAGGTTGGTGTACTGCCTTAGCGAAAAGAACTTCAGAGCTCTCTGGCTTTTGACAGTAGTCCGTCCCCAGGTGAAGGATGAAAGCCCAGAAGTGGTGCGTGGAGGATCTTCTGATTGCTGACAGTGTTCTCTATCTTAATAAAGGCTATAATTTCCATTACCAGATTTTGAAGGAGACCCTATTATATTACATAGTTTTGCAAACTTTATGAAGATGTCTTCAAGCACATAGAAACCCCTTTCTGTATGAAGGACTAAAACCTTTCAAGTTGCAGTTTGCTATGAGGGTCCTGCTGAAAAACAGCATAATTGGATTAAGAAAGAAAAAACAGGTGAGGCAGCAAGAAGGAAATCTGTACCACCAAAGGAGACAGGGAGGCTCCTGCAAAGGACAGAGGTTAGTTGCAGTGGGAAGCAACCACACAGCCAAATCTTAGAGTTGACAGGCAGATTGAGATTTCCATAGGAACACATAGGGCTGTGTGGCTAAGTTTGTTAAGCCAAGGATATTTGTAAAAGCAGTTACCCTGAAAAAGTAGAACCAGAACAAAACTAAGCCTTCAAAGAACTTAACAGACTCACCACAGTTTTATTTGCAAACCTTTCTATTCAACATGTGTCACACAAGAGTTATGTGTTTTCTCTATTTAAAGAGTTATAGTGTTTAAACTATTTTTTTTATGTTCTAATAGAAATAACTTCAAAGATTTGGGACATTGTGTTCTTTTTGAGATTTAAAATAAAGCACATAGTTTTAGGCTCTAGCTACGTCATGTTACTGGATTAAGCCAACTAGCTAAACAAAGCACATGTAACAGCACATCACAAGCCCCTTTACAACAGCTCCAATTCACATCAGATGAAATACAAACAATCCTGACATTATTAACATTGCAAACAAACAACTGCAAAGTCACAGGAGTATTCCGAGTACAGCTGAGACAACCTGAAAGTTTCTGTGCCCTGAGAATTATGAACCACACCTGTGGTCAGTGTGACAGCCAACACATGTGCAAAACTGACACCATTATCAACTTATACAGAAGGTGAGAAACAGCTAAATTATGCTCAACCCCAAGCCTGGAAGACAACACAGTGCGTAAGTACCATTCCCACCATGTGCTGAAGTGTTCAGACTTTACTGCACATCCACAAGCATCACTGTGCTCTTTACCTGGTGAACCACACCAAAAGCTGTGCTCCTTATTATAGCTGTAAAGATCTGCTGTAACACTTCACATCTGCCTCTACAACACTGACACTTTTCTATCACTTTAGTGGGTCTGTGTTAGATCTCAAAATACATCTGTTGTAAGAAGTAAAGGCAACCTAATGCACTGAAAGCAATTCAAATTCATCCTGAAAATGTTACTAGGTCTGGAATGGGAAATCAAGTAGAGGCTTGTGCTGGTTTTGGCTGGGGTAAAGTAAATATTCTTCATAGTAGCTAATAGGAACTAAGTTTTGGGTTTATGCTGGAAAGAGTGTGGATAATTCAGGGATGTTTTCCTTACTGCTGAACAGTGCTTACACAGGGCCGAGGACTTTCCTGCTCCTCACACACCTCCCCAGGGAGCAGGCTGGGGGTGCACAAGAGGTTGGGAGGGGGCACAGCCAGGACAGCTGTCCCCAGCTGACCAAAGGGATATCCCACACCGTAAGATGTCATGCTCAACATATAAAGTTAGGGAGGAAATTGACAGGCAGAGAGGGGACTGCTGGAAGACTGGATGGGCACTGGTTGCTTGGTGGTCAGCAATTGTTTTCATTTGCATCACTTGTCATTCCTAGTTTTTATTTGTCTCTGTTATTTTCCTTTTAATTACATTTGTTGTTATTTTGCTTTATTTCAATTATTAAACTGCTCTTATTTCAGCCCAGTTTTCTCACTTTTACCCTTCCCCTCACCCCACTGCAGCGAGGAGTGAGTGATCTGCTGTGTGATGCTTAGTTGACAGCTGGGGTTAAACCACAACAAGGCTGTATTAGCCAGAACTATAAATGGTATCATTTTCACATCACTTTTTGATCTAAATGGCCTGAAACTCCTCCAACACATGACACAGTCTTTCACTACCTGGTTACAAGAAGTTTTGTTTGCAATACAGAAGCTTCTCAAGTTTGTCACGTTATTTTATAATCTTTTGTAGCTAAATGACAGGAACTGGAAAGAAGACCCTTCATTGCTGTGTGTGCTTTAACTTTGCTTTCTACATTTCTCATCCAATTTTAACTATTTTATTATTAAAGGCATTGTTAGAGGTTCATACCTTGTATGGTATAAAAGGATGGCATCATTCGCAAACACCAGATGTATATGAAATAAGGGAAGGCCACAGACTGTCTGTAGCCGAGGCCAGGTGGCATGACCCCACCACATTCGCACTACATAGTGCTCAGCCCCAGCTCTCCTCAGGGGGGGCTGCCATGGCCATAAGATGTATTTCTGTGAGGCTCCCCCCAAATCCCCAGTTCAAATTACCATGATATAACATGAAGGTTATGTTACAGGCCATGAAAATGGTGATTTAATGTGATGAAACTGAGGATGTGTGTGGCATGCCTCTGGTCATGATGGATGTGTCTGAGGGTAGAAGGCTAAGGTATGATAGTTTAGCTGAGTTGCATAGGGTAGAAGAAATAAACCTGGTGCTGCTACAGCCTCACATGTGCCTTCTCCCAAAGCATGACCTGGAGAATTGTGAATTGCTCTTAAACCATAAAGGCTTCTGTCACCAACAAAGCCAGGATACTCCACTAGATGCATTCCTGGCCTGAGCCAATCTAACTCCGCAGCTGTTACATTCTGACATCTTCTTTCTGATTAAGCAGTCATTTTTCATTTCTGTTGCTTGCATTCTTACAAATCTTTTTCAACTCTGCTCTAGGATATATAAAATCCTCTTTTGCTTTTTTCACTTGTCCTGAATAAAGGCTTATTCAAAGTAACAATAAAATCCCCTGTAAAATTCCATGTTCCATTCCTGCAAGTGTAGCAGTCCCAAAAACTAGAATACTGGGGTACTAGCTGTTGTTCAACAGTTCTTCCGAGCTATCTGCAACTTTGCGCATGCCATCTAGCAGTTGGTAGAGCAGGGATAGGAAAGAAAGCAATGTATTTGGTAATGACTGGTGGTCAGCCAAGCTCTCTTGCAAGGTGGTGCAGCTGTGAAAAACACATACAGAACTCAAGAGTAATTAAAAGATTGTCTTTGCTCAGGCATTCTGGCTGCTTCTTACTGGGTCACACAAATATGGAAGATTAATTTACAATTGATTATTAATTTACATGTTTAAGCACTACTTATCATTGCATTTACCCATGGTTTTATACATGATTTTAGACATGCTTACTGTGAGAATAATCCCTGTGCACAACACTTTGATAATCTTTCTAATATGGAAAATCTTTTCCAGCCACTGAAATTTAGCATACAGGCAGAAACTGACTCCAAAGAGAGAGATTTGCCTTGGCTAAATTACTCGCAATTAATGCAGTCATAACATCCCTTCAGTCAATGCACAATAAGCTAAAATTTCATGATTTGTAAACTTGCAGTTACAGTGTAGACCAAACATACAACCAATTTGTCTTTAAATGTCCCAGGATAGACATTTTTTGCCTGGCAAGCTGAAGATGTGATTCACACCATCAGAATGGGGGAACATGCTGACCTGGGAAAAAACTAAGGGAACTGCAGGATCTTCACTCCAGAATGTACCAGGAAATCATCTCCCTTTTCCCTCATCCTTTTTACAGTGGCATCCTGGAATGTTACTTTTGTGAAAAATGATAGAAATTTATCAGCATGTATTTCAGCCTGATATGACAAAAAGGGAACTGAACTTGCCCAGCACTCCCTCAGTTTGTGTGAATGTGTGGAATTTACTGCTTGCTTGATTTGCCATCTGGATTGGAAGCTAAGCAGACAATTATTGTAAACTAGCACCTGGAAAATCTACACGTCTCTAAACATTTTTCATAGAAAAGTCCTTCACAGGTTTATAGTAAAAATTTGCACATCAATTGACATACATTTCATAGCTGATGCTGTGAGAAATAGAAGCTGTTGGCAAGATTAAAATGTACAAAAAGCAAATATAAATGCAAAATCCTATTAAATTTCTTAAAGATAGCAAACCAGTTATTTAAAAGAGCACTTTAATATGCAGCTATAAAATTTAATATTCTGCCTGCACAATTTATATATACATAACCTAAAAATATGCATTCCTCAGAACTATTTATGAAATTTAATAGAGTGGAAATTTTATTTGTAAATATGAGATTTAAAAGGTGCAATGTTCAAATTCTATTATTGCATTTTTCTCATATTCTCTAGGCATTCATGCTGTGAGCCATTTAACTATTTTTTAAATTAAAACAATACTCAATAGTTTGTGATCTGATTTTCAAGCACAGTGTCAAAACTATGTTAAGTCACAGGCCAGGTTTTCCATTACCATAAGCAGTTGTGTTTTGTAAGCTTCCTATAAAGAGGCGAAACTCCACATCCAAGAGTTGTTTGTTTGGGTGGTTGGGGTTTCTGCTTTTTGATTGATAGTCATAGTGCTTCTATTGAGAGGATGGACTTCATGGCTCTTATGTTTAGAAACTGATTTCTAGTTTCTAGTTCTTTTCCACTTGTTTACATCACTTGTTCCTAGCCCATGATTACACTTTCAAGGAAAAAGCAAAATGCCATTCTGTATTGTCCTTTACTTTTCCCAGTTAATGGTGTTCCTCTTATAAATATCTGTTATTTCCATTAACTGCCAAGTAGTCCTTCTTAGCATATATTCACTAGTCCTGAAAATTGATGATCAAAATTGCACATGTTCCTATTAATACAGTTGCTATACAGTATTTTCCCAGAGTGTATATCCCTCTGTTGGCAAATATGTACCTAGTTCACCCTCAGAATGCCTATTTCCCTTTTTCATAGGACAAGGCAGTGATGTTTTCTAAACATAATGTGATCAAATGACATTCACAGATCTTTATCATGTTCAGTCATTTCAAGATGCGATCCCCCTAAATATAATGGTAAAATTCCAGTAGTGTGTGATGTGGCCCAAATAACCTGATTTCTGTTTGTGTAAACAGCCTAGTATGTCTGCTGATTTGCATAGCATTATCAGTTTCAAGGATCAGGCCAGAAGAAATTCAAGCTCATTGTATGTAAAGTATTTCTGATAAGAAGTGTAAGTTTACAAGGATATCAGGTTTGCCAGATAAGACCAAACATGTGCACTGAATCCAGATAACCTGAGCATCCAGATAATGTAAATGTAAATCAAAACTGGAGTTGATTCAGGTCATCTGCTGGCATGGAGATGCAGCTGCTCTTCAATATTTTTGAGTCCAAAGTAAGTTCCTTGGCTATGTTTGCAACCATATGACCTTCTACCAGAGAACGTACTGAACTACTCCTGGGCAAGCTTTTCCCACTTTAATGCCATCCCTATCAGCTTTTTAGCCAGCTAGGAATAAGGGTGCCTTTCTATCATATCCATTACATTATAGGATGCTCCACAATCAAGTCAGATTTAAAATATTAGTTCAGCTTTTAATGATATCTGGATTTCATCAGAAAGAATCCCTCATGTTTATGTTAAGGAAAGCAGTCAAGAAGTTTACGTACTTGGCATGGTAAGAATATGTCACAGTGATAAAATCTAACCCCATTATAGGCAGGAATTAAGGGGAAAACACTCTTCTCCAACCTGCCATTCCTATAATCTCATAGAACAGTACAATTAAAAAACCTCCACAAAATTCCACATTAAAGGAAAATAACCCAACATCTCAATGAATATCAATTCACCACTGATATCAGATTATAATGCAAAGAGAGAGAAAAATGAAATAGAAGTAATGGACTAATTAATTAAACCTCACTGCTTAATTTGCTACTAGGAGACATTCAGGTACAATATGGTTAGGCTAAAATTAAGAACCTGCATTAGACTAGAAGTAATTTTATGTATTAAGAACAACCCCAAGATTGGAGTATTTTTTTTTAATACTGAAATTCATAAATTAAATACCCAATAGAAATGTATCTACAAGGGCATTGTATAAATTCTTAGTCTTGTTCATGTCAATAAAAACATAGCAGCTTTTCACTAGGGAGGTCTGCCTCCAGTAAAATACTTCAAGGTCCATGTAAACTAGGGGGAGGCTCGAAATCTTCAGTTACATTGAGGTAATGGCAGCTGTCATTCTCTTCAAACATCAAATATACTCACCTTTATATTCTCAGGAAATTTTCAATCTAATAAGCCATTTATAAGAGATCAGTGTAAGCCATGGCAGAAACCATTATTGATTAAAAACAGATATATTTTTATGAAAAGAGAAGTAGTGCATTTTGTGTACTTCACCTAAATATAATCCATCACATTAGAATAAAATACTGCAATTTTAAGAAGGCTCTTAGAACAGTGAAGATTTCAATAATTTTGGAAAAAAACAGAAAATTAAATGAATAGATGAATCACAAGGGTACAGAGTAAAAGAGAATTATGTGCATATTTTTCTTGATGAGTATTCAACACTGCAGTGGAATTTCTTTTATTAAATGCCACTTCACAGTGCCATGGCTTCATCCATATGCATGTTATAATGGGGAAGCCATAACCAACATTGTTCCTAAAGCAGAGACACATTTGCCTCTTTCAGGTCATCTCTCTTTAGCCACAAAGGAATTAATAAAAATTAGAAGACAAATTATCTGTATCTAGGCTTAAAGAACAAAGGCCTGACCACCATTAAACCATTTCATTGGTTTTGCTGGGCTATTCACGGTGCTGGAGGCCCTGCTTCCAGAGGAAAAACGCAATGCAGACCAAGTCCTTCAGCCACCATCACTACTCACCACCACACTAATGGGGAAGGAGATACTACACAGCAGAGATGCATAATGTATCCAAGTGACTGTTACAGATCTGTCCTAGAAGTCATTGTTCTCAGACTTCAATCAACTTTTATTATATTGTTTGATCAAGAGACAGAGTCATAGAATGGTTTGGTTTGGTAAGGACCTTAAGATCATGTAGTTCCAACCCCACTGCAACAGGTAGGGACACCTCTGACTAAACTATGAACATTTCCAGGGATGAACATTCACAGCTTCCTTGGGCAATCTGTTCCAGTGCCTCACCATCCTCATAGTAAAGAACTATTTCCTTAAATCCAAACTACATCTCCCGTTTAAGTTTGAACCCGTTACTCCTTGTCCTATCACTGCAGTCCCTAATGAACAGCCTCTCTCTGGCATCCTTGCAGCCCCCCTTCAGATACAGGAAGATCCCATAAAGGATTATTCTGCAGGGAAAGCCTTATTTTGGCAATGTTTGTAGCACAATATTGTTATAAACCTAAATACTAGATCTATAAAGAACCACTGCTACATTTCAGATCTTTAAAAATAATGTCTCGCATTTACCTGCCCCCATTATGAGCCCCGGTGCAGTGTCCTTCGTGTGCACTGTTCCTGACACATAGGGATTATCTGCCCAGCGGAGATGGAGGTGAAGGTAGCAGTCAGGCTTGTGGGGGAAGAAGAAAGCAGGTTTTAAAAATGTGTAACCATTATGCTCCTACAGTAATGAAAGCCCATTCAGGGAGCAGTTTCAGCAAACACGTCTTCATAGAGAAAGAGAATAGCTGATTCCCATGGAACCAAATCCCAATCTGAATTATCAGCCTGAGCTTTCTCATGAAAATCTCTGGTGATGTCTGTGTAGTATGCCACTGTCTCAACACAAAGATTTCCAAACTCAAAGAAGTCAGGATGAAATTATTGTACAAAAATCCCTTCTGACAGAATAATTGCTTAAAAATGATAACCAACAGCAAGTGGTCCCAGGCAATTGGTAAAATTATTAAAACCAACAGTTTGTACTGAAATTTTCTTTCTTTCTTAGAAAAAAAAAAAGTGGTATGAAAAACAGCATGAGGACTTTTGGACACATCCCATCATCTCTCCCTGTTAAACAACTTACTCCTTCTAGCTCTTTATGCAGTGGCACTCAAAGGTCATATTGCTCACAGCAATCTGACCAGGCACAGGCTGCCAGCATGGCCTGCAAGCTGCTGCCACTGCAATTTTTCCATTTGCCTCAGAGCATTCTGGATCAGGCCCTGCAGGCTTGAACCATGTAGCACAGTCTTGAACTCTTCAAAAGGGAGCCAGCAGCTCCAGCCATCCACTTCTGCTACGTGCAAAGGGATCAAAGCAGAGCTCTGGCAGTGGCAGGACTAAAAGAATTTATTTCGCCCAGCAATGCAGATCTTGGAGTCTCCAGGAACAGAGAATCAGTGAGAAAAAGACAAGGTTTTCAGTACAGCCTCACAAATAACAAAATGTTATAGGTAGCTGCACAACTGAAATAAAATCATCTTACAAAATAAGACTTCTTCATGCAGTTAACTGTGGTGTTTATTTCCAAGCAACTTTCACAAGTTCCCTTTTACAGGGAGCAAAAGGGTTACCTTGGTTTAAGATGAAACAAAAATATGAAAGAAAGATGAAAAGAGAAAAGGTGTTGGTAAGCTTCTTATGTTCAGATGATCTGCCCCTTATCTCCAGGCAAAAATGACTATTGTCATGATTATTCTGAACTGGGTTGTGTGGTTGATGCACAAGCAAAAATGTCCTCTTTGTGTCAAAGCCATCTAAAATACGAAATGCAGTGCAACAGTCAGTTCCGACTACTCATTCTACAAGATGGCTGGATTAATCACTTGTGAAATCACTGCTTACTCAATGCAAGTAGATTTGCCTAGTAGTTTGGCTGGTAAACAGCATAAAGCTCTCAGACTGTTGGAACTGCTGCACAACCTACCATACAAATAATCCCTGTGCACTTTAAAGAAAGGATAGGGTAAAAAGAGCCACTTACAGGTTTGCAGTTTGTCGGCTTGCCATTCATATCGATGTCTGGAGGGTTTAGAAAATCCCAGTCACGGCCTTTGTTGTAGGTTATCAGAGTTGTAACTTTCCCATCAATTTTCTGGTTGGCCAAAAAGACTCCTTTTATACCTCTGACCTGAAGCACACAAGAGAAAGCTAATGACTGTCACATACACATTTTTTTCGACAAGGATTATCCCTGATTACTGCTCTTTTGTGGCTCTGACCTGTGTGTATCGTGTGCACTGTTTAGGAAAGTGAATGATACCTTAAAAAAATAAGAAAGGCAAAAGGATAAGAGGAAAGCGAGAAAGGGGGAAGGGGAGGAAAATTACTGACTTTTATTTCTATATGGATTTCAAAAGGATGTACAGCTCATTCAGTGTCAGAAGACTTATTGAATGACATGTAGATTACACATTTAGCTTCCCTTCACTTGTTTAACCTCTGGGGGAAAAGAAAGAAGTTTACAGTGTCTCTCTTGAGCAAACTTAGCTATTTTATTTCAAGAGCAATCTCCATTAGAAAACTATTACAACTAAAGAGTGTCAAAGTTGTAATAATTACACCTTAGTATGCTTAATTCTAGCCATAATAGTTATTTTCTGTTAATATTCCACCTAATGGCATGAGATGAGATCTTGGATTAAATCTGAAGTTTTCCTTTAGAGTGCTCTTATTTTCCTTGCAATTATTTATGAGGCTTCTTGAATTTTTGAGAAACACTTGACAATGTATATCAACACATACACCATTTCCAACATAGTACAACTCTGTAACCTGCTAATGTGTTGACATGTAGTCAAACTGACACATTCATTACAAATAAATGCACAAGACAGCCAGCTCTTTGCATGATCAAAAACACTTGCCTCTTGCTGATGTAGTTTATTCCTGTACTTACCTTTTATTTTGTATTTTAAATACTTACCATTTTCTTTTCTTCCAAATACCTGTTATTACCTTTCTTTGATATTCATTTACCAAAGTTTGCATTTAGGTTGAAGAGAAGGCATCCTTTCCAGCACACTACATATACGATAATTACTGTTTATAAATATATGCTATTTTCCTAAGGACCTTACCCAAATCTACGGAGAATAAAAATGTTCTGCTGGTTATGGTAACAGCCTTGAACTTGGAAATATAATTTTATATAACTAAGTTCTGTATAGACATTTTAATACCCCACACTCTCATGAGCACTTTCTTCCTTAAACAACATGCATGTGTGGTTGGCTTACTTATCCAGGGTGCTGGAAGCTCAGAATCACCTCCAAATCAAACAAACTACAAAAAACAACTGCTTTGCAGTGCAGGTGAGAAAAGGAAGGGGAGGGAAAAAATGAGAAACCTGTTTTCTTTACTTTCAAAGAATTTTCATCTTGCCAGGGCTTTATTGAATATTGAACCTTCCAGAGATGGCATAGCCATGAACATGACTGAAGAGCTTGTCAGTTCAAACATTTATGTGGCAGTGTAGACTTAAGGTTCAGTCGCTGTGCATCTTTCTTCCAGTGAACACAACATTAAATATTTAAGCAACAATTAGATTAGGGACTACAACTGAGGTTTCCCTCTTCATTTGTGGATGGTAAAAACAGTGCTGCACCATGAATACTTTTGTTTCCTCACCTTTTTTCTTGTCATTCGTGTTTAATAAATATTTAATAATTTCATATAATCATCAAATGGGAGTCAGGCTTAATTTTCTCTCCATTCCCACTTCTAGCTAAATAAGCACTAAGATAACCTTTCCATTCTAGAATATGGGACATAAGTGTTTGAATTTATCAGACACGGAAAGGTTATGAAAAATTTTCTTCCAATGTCTCTGTTAACTTCTCTCACTGCTGATCCATAAGATAAAAGCCAACCAGCACTTCAGCAGTTGTATTTCGAATGAAATGTTTGAAATAGTACAAAAATTTCAGGCATCTGTCTTCAGAGAAAGTTCAGAAGTTCGGAGTGGAGCATTAGCCTAAAAATCTAACTAATATAAAATTATGGTGTGTAAAAATTGGCAGATTTAAAATACTCCACTGCCTCTGTAGGATTTTCTGTTATTTGTCCTGTGACTGACATGCATACACGCCTGACTCTTTCTGTAGATGCTGTATGCCATATCTACCTTCTGGATTCAGCTGTGATGTTGAGGCACCCAAATGCTTCTGTACTTTCTCCTCCTTGACTTAGTTCCCTAATCTAAAATTGGTAGATTAGAATCTTTCTACCAAGAAGAGAAAAAGAGTGACATTAATAATAAGTTGCTACGGAAATGAAGACATTTCAACCCTGTGGATTGTTCAGTTACTCGGATGAACAGTCCAGTAGCTGCCCAAGACAGATAAACATGAGGAAATTCAGAAGTATTTTTCTTTTGGGGTTTTTTTCATTGTTTCTCAGAACACGTTATTTTCCACAACAGTTCAGGTGCTACCTCTTCCCTAGTACTCTCAGAAAAGCACTTTGTACCTTACAAACCTATTTTCTAAACAGATTTTCTGCTATGACTATGTAATCTGTGACACATTAACTGCTGTACTGTTACATTGTTTATTTTATGGCCAAACAATATTCTATGTCATTGGGAGCCAGAAGCACAGTTCAGATGGCCCAACAGCGTTTAGCAGAAGCAGTTACTGAAATACAAAAAATAGTGCTATATAATATACTTGGAGTATTGTTCTGGTGACCTCAAAGGAAAAAGGACTTGCAACTGTTGGAACAAGTCCAGAGGAGGGCCATGAGGATGATCATGGGACTGGAGCACCTCCTGTATGAAGACAGG
>JAOEHY010007095.1:0-11249 GCA_025447955.1 Psilopsiagon aurifrons | reverse complement strand
CGGAAAAGGGGTTCCTCTGGGGTTCAGCTCAATGATAGGCTGGGTATGGCTGGAGCTCATGACAGCTAGAGGCATTTCCACTCCCAAAACCTGCATCCCCAAGAGCATTGTTGCTTGCCTGGATCTTGTATGAATCCTTAGCACCATTTCTCAAGTAAATGGAATACACACAAACTTGAATCTCTGGGTGTGTTAGAATATACATATGATAGCAAAATAGTAATTAAGATGACACAATATGAATGCTTCTGTCTTTAAAAATCCAGAAATAAGGAACTTTGATAAAAGTATTTTCTTATTCAGTCTAGCTTACAGTAAGAGTATTAGGTCAGAGATGCGAAGAAGGCATCTCCCATTTGTCAGTGCAATAAACCAGTACAAATTCAAAATGATATAATGAGAAGTGTTAAAGTAATCTCACCACAGGGTTTTCTGGTGTATGTAGCAGTTCAACAACCTACAATAAAACAAATCTAAGTTAGAAAAGTTTAACATTTAAAAGGGGTGTCCCTCACCATATGCATTTGAAGCAATACATAATGCTTGTAGATAATTTATGGTAAATACTTTGCTTACCTTATCTTTCACTGTGGTTTCTAACAGTCTAATTGTCTTCAGAAGCTGTTTGTATTTTGCTGCTTTGTATGGAGCTGCAGTCAGTGCCATGCTGGAACTCAAGAAAAGTATACATAAAATAATCATCCTCCCCATACTGATGAGTTTTGGTTTAAAATGTGACAGGAGCAACGCTGTGCTATTCAAAATGAACACTTCAGTTTGAGCTGTGCTCAGGTATGCTGTGTACCTACCTATATATTGCTCCTTGCTGGAGATGTAAAACCCACCCATTTCATTTAGGAAAGCTTTGTAGAATGGATCAATGAGTAACCCTTTTTTCTTTTCCACTGGCTAGGTGCATGTATGCAAGTTTGTGCGTAGGGGGCAGGGATTGATGGAGTGAACAAAATATGCGCCATCTACACATTGGATAGGAAAAAAGAAAAAGGTGAATTCCCATTTTCACTTTGAGTCAAGTAATGAACGTAGTAAAAAGTAGGTACTTAGAAACCACAGACCTAGGTAAATAAAGAATCTGGGTTTTTTAATTTTTTTTCCCTGTTTCTTACAACAGCAAGTCTCTCCAATCCATCTGAAGTTCTTATGCACCATGCTAGAGAAATATGACAATATTACTTCGTGGCTCCAAGGGTTGGTTGTTAGCTAGGTTCCCCTAATGTCTATGAACTGCCACTTTCACATTCTTCACTTGGTTTCTGCGACAGCTGTGAGTAAAAGCTCATCTTAACATTTAAGCCAGAAGGAGGTTGCTTTGTTACTTAGAACCAGGACCAGATGTTTTAGCAGCATCTTAGAGTTTGTGTCCACAGGGGGTGAAGGTTGCAAGGGAGACGTGTTGCCCTGGGAGAGGTAGATCCCTGTACTGTGCCCATTACCCAAATGGGAGTGATACTGGAAGACAAGGGACTAAATCCTGGTGAGTCCCAAGGGACGCTGGCAGTGGTCCAGTGCTTGTGGCAGCTAAAAACACTGAATTATGTTTTGCAGCAGCTAGGCTCAAAATTAGTTTTAGGCTCAAAATTAGTATTTAATGCAGCCCTTTCAAATAAAATGTAATAATGAGACCTGAGAATTCTCTTGAGGATGGAGAGGTGCGTTTGTTTTGTGTGAAATGGAAACAAAACTGCATACTTTAAAAGATGTCAAGCCAGAATAAGACCAGCAGAATGATATGAATTAAGAAATAAGTCAGACTCTCATAATTTCCTTCAACATCAATGCTTGTTGTAATTAGGGATGTATGCTTCTTTGGAAGAAATGTATTTATATTAAAAAAGAAGTTCATTAGTGGGATTTTTTTCCAGCATATGCTGATAAGGAATGTTCCCTAATGAAGAGAGAGTTGCTTTCTTTCTAAACAACTGCCACTGAAGTCAAAGGTGTTCAAAGGTATTCATGTTGAGTATACTCATTTTTCTATTAGTTGCCTTCAGTCCAAGCCTAGTTTCTGTCACTCTCACAAGCTGCACTGTTTTCATCAAGGCTCTCTGCAGGCACTAGGGACTTACTGGACTGCCAGCTGTAGGAATCAGTTGATTTTAAAATCACTGTTCCTGATATTTCATCACAAGAACAAAAAAAACAGCTTTAGATAGTTTACATATTACCATTAATAAATGGTTATCACCATTGTAGTATTAACCATTAAAAGGTTCCTGTGTGGGATTGGTAGAAAGCAGTTAAAGTCATTTGGGCACCCTCACTGTGGTGAATAAGAAGATGCTCAGTTGACTTTCAAATTAAATCTTTGCCTCTGGAAGTCTAAAGGTTTCAGATGGCTTTGGAGATGCTTTACAAAATCTACACAGAGTTTGGACTTCAGTTTGGTGTCTAGGATGCTAGTCTGTGTAGTATGCTGACCTTGTATAAAATGCATCTGTATGTTTCTGTCTGGTGGGTAAATCTGAGCAGTCCAGTTGGATCCCTTATTTGTCATTCATTTTAAAATGAGCATTTACGCTGATGAGAGCTCTATGTCAGGCATACACAAGGGTGCTTGGTTTTTTTAATAAATTATTATTCACTGTGTGTTGTTTATGTGGTTAAGCCATTTTTCAGTCTCCCAGAAAATGGATAGCCTAAAAGAATAGATTTTACAGGTGTATTTGTCATGCGTGCACACACAAAACTTCTCCTGGTGAAAGGGCTAGCTAATTACACCTAATAGAGCAGAGATCCTAAAAAATAAGAACTGATATAAGCAAGAAAAGAAAAAACTTCTACCACATTGTCTAAAATTTAATTTGAAGGAAATGTTCTGTGATTTTTGGTGGTTTATTTGTTTTATGTACAAGTCTTGAAATCATTTTAGATAAGCAGTGCATCTGGACTGGAAAGTAAGGAGTATCTCAGGAGGTTTTATTCAGAAGTCATGTTAATTTATAGCTAAGGTTCGTTGATGGAAATTAGCATCATCCTCTAAGAAACCATGTGGTGACTGCATTTTTGTACTTATTTTTTTGCTATCCTACTTTCCCCCCATCTCATTCAGGTGGAGCTTTGAATTTTTTTTTACCTGTTACCCAGCACCTCTGTGAGGCTGCTGAGACGGTGGAGAAATTATTTCTGCATGGTATTCTTTGCATGAAGAGAGTACTTAGCTCTGCTCTTTACCATAACTGACCCTTCATCTTCTCTGAAGGTCATTGTCTAGTAACTTGGATGAACATGCAGGCATGTCTGCTTCAGATTATGATGGTCATAATCGTAATGGTGATAATGTCTTCTTCAGATCACTGACATTACTGTCAGTGATCAATACTGTGAATTCTTTTGAGAAGCTCCTTTGAGCCCACCTACTGTAGGTGGTTGTGCTAGCCCTGTCAGCCTGTTTTATGCACCTTTATTTAGTTGATAGATTGGAAGCTTTCCACTTGGATGTGGAGTACGACTATTAACTCTGTCCTTATTAGGTGGTTGGCAGTTATTCATGCAAAGATAGCACTGCAGATTGTTTGCATTAACCAGACAACTTCAGGACCACTCAAGAACTTCAGTTAATGTACAGTATGTCTTTAAGTATTTTCAGAAATGCAAGGTTTAAAGGGAGAATGTAGAGGGCATAGATTTCTGTCGTTGTACAGACACATGGTACCATAACTTTAATATTTTACCTTATCAGTTAGAAATGCTTTACCTATTGCAGACTAGCTTTGCATTTTAATTTGTTCTTGATGATTTGCTAGACAAGAACATGCATAACATCATTTGCTACATAGCTGTGTCTCTGCCAGATACTGGTTTTGGTCTCTATGGCTACATATAATGGGACCCTACAACTCCATAGTAGGATCATACCTGTGTAGCTAACAACCATTTTAATTTTCAACTTTTTTCATAAACTTGTAATACTTAAGGGGCTCAAACAGCGACCAGGTCTTAAACAAGTACTGCTTCTGGAGATAAAATCTGAATAACAAAAGAGTAAGACAATCATAAGGCTTAGCATATTACTAGACTGGACAGTCCTGGGATCCTGTTGCTTAGGAAAGAAAGAAATATAATGGCAGCAAAGGCAGCTTCAGATCCACTGAACCAACCTCAAGCCTGATGGGTGCTGTTTTGAGGAGTTTGTGTCATTGCAATCTTTATGTTTAAGCAAAGCTGTGGTTGTCCCTTCATTTTTAGGTTTACTTAACAAACTTGCAAACTGAGTCCAAGTGGAGGAGCCCCACTAATGGCTGGCAGGTAGTATGTGTGTACTTATGGCTCTAACCAAACAAATGTTATACAGCAGTGCATTCCAAAGGACAGTTTATGATATTAGAAGAGATCAGAAGGTTGACTGCAGTGAAGACCACTGAATATTTTATATTAAAACCTACTGTGTGAAAGAATGGCTGTACAGTAATGCCAGAGACTGTTTGGCCAGTAAGTGAAGTGTTGTTATTTCATACCAGAAGCATCACAGAAATTTGTCTGGCTTTATTAATTTGCTGGTACAACAAGATAATTCATTGATTTTGTGGAGGCACATGTCCAACAAATTCATGTGAGGTGAGATGGCTGTATCTGAGATATTCCTAAATTAAATCCATTCTATCAGAAATAAGTTTTCAAGTTTGTGGAGTGATTAGAATGGGGAGTTAAACAATGGGTATTTGTCAATGTGGTAGCAGGTGGTTGCATATCATGTCCCTAAAACTGTAGTTGTCTATTTTGTGTTAGAGCATATAAGGTCACAATAACTGCTTGAGGAAAGGCATGCTGACAAGATAAAGTGAAATATAAAGACAAAGAACTTCCTATATGTCTAGGCAGTGGAGAAAACTCCTTGATATCCCTCTTACCAGATAAGAGTGAGCAGCATGCTTTTTATTTATGTCACTTCTCTTTTGTGGCTTAGGAACATGCTGAGTCAAATAATGACACTCTCTCTTGCACCGGTGCCTGCCCAGCCCCGGAAGGATGCCTGCAGAGTGGAAATCTGAAAAACCTCCTATTCCAAGCCTGCAAGGCTGAGTCCTCTTTCCTCTTTGCAACAATGCACCCAAATGCTGAATGACTTTGACACTGAAAGCCCAGTTCCCCCACCCACGTTTTCCTTTACAGTATAGTTGAATGTAGGTTTTTCCCATCGCTTAGTCATTGCTATAGCTCAGGCAAAAATGCCTGTAATGTACAAGGCTGCTTTCAAAGAATTTTTTGACTTAGAAACATGAAATTTTGTATATACTATCTGCTATATACTGTACTTTAATATATGCTGTCTGATAGTGTATACTCTCTGTGACTTAGGGGAGTTGTGGGGAAGCAAGGGAAGAGAGGTATGCTGGAAAATGAGAGACTAGGAAAAAGGCTTTTGTGTAACAGATTTAGGAAAGTTAGTCTTTAAAATGTTTCTGACAACTTGGCAAATAGTTCCACCTTCTTTCAATATGATTTTCTTATTACAAGTTTTGGTATAATTCTTCTGTCTTTTCACTCTGCTTTGAAAAGGGAAAGTCAAACCTAGGAAAAATTCTATTCCTAACTTGTAAGTGTATTAGCTATAAAAATCAGAGTAAAAACAACTCTTAATGTGGTGATATAGACACTAAAAAATTAATAGACTGCATGTGACAATATAAAGCCATTGGCATTCTCTGTAATGGTCCTCCATAGTTAACTTGTGGCTACTTTCTAATCAATACTGAAGTGTGTCTGACATTGGCTAATAAGAAGATCCTGTGTATTAACTGAAGGAATTGTAGGAATAAATGGGGCAGCTCTTACAGGAGATACACAGGAGATCGTGCATTCAGTCTTGAGAGAATATACTGAAGGTCAAAGGGATGGTAAGCAAAAGCTTCTATTACTGAAGATTCTTCTTAGGTCATATAAGGGTAGTTACCTTGAGCAAAGTATTTAATTGTGTTCCCAGTTGCTGGAGAACAGGGAGAAGAGTACAACAAGCGCCCAGGTGGCTGGGTTGTAAAGTGAACTCCTCTGTCTTCAAAAACTCCTGTGAGTGCCAAAGAATCCCCCTATCTGCAGTTAGTAATAGGGGCTGGAGAGGTACCTGGCTACTATGGCCATGCTGGTGTTTGGCCTCTGGCTGTTACCATTTAAATTATTTCAATAATGATAATGATTTAAATAATGATTTAAAAAGCATGATATTATGCTTCTAGCAGTGAACATCATGGACATCAGCATTATAATCTGTGGTTGTCAATTGCAGTTAAGGCTAAAACACACTTCTGTGTAACAGAAAAAGAGGTGATGTAAGAATGAAAGGTTTAGGAGATGGAAAGTAGAACCTGCTTTCAGGAACAGACAAAATCCTTCTGAATCTAGCACAACTCTGTTCACGGTTTTTATCAAAGTTTTAGTAACAGCTTCAGCTAGTTGCATGAGAAATGCAAAGCCATTTGCAGATGTTTGTGTGTTTCCTCATCTGTTTTGTATCAGCCATTGTTGTCTTCGTTTTCCTTGATTCAGCAGAAGTTGGTGACCATGACTATAAAGCAGAACAATTTAACATTAACAGAAGTTGTATCTATGTTAAATACCAGCTCTGTCCTGCTCTTAGGTCAACCAAGTGATGCTTATTATTCATGTAGTTTGATTAATGTATTTCTAGCCTTAAGAACTACTGAATTGAAAAACTGTATTGAGAAATTTTCTAGTCAACATCCAGAGCCTGAGACAAGCCTAGAGCCACTGTGGTTAGAATTTGATACTCAGAAGGACTGTCCTTGCATGACCTTCCAAGTCTTTCTTTCTTAAGAGTTGGAGCATACTCCCTGCTCCTGGGTTGCAACTTTCTCTGCATGTAGAATGGAAAAAGCCTCACTAGATCACCAAGTCTAGTATTCTTCCATTGCAGCCATCCACATCATCATGTAGTTGCTTTCACATCTCATCCAAAAACTCCTGCATAAGGCATTATTCAGTTAAATTTCTGTAATGATAAAAGCTTAGAGTTTTTTCTGTACTTATGATGCATTCCAGCTTTTATAAGGCAGCTTCATTCTTATTTAGAATACTACTAATAATCTTTCCATGCTACCAAAGGACAGCCACGTTCAGAAGACAAGGTAGCAGTTGACAGGAAGACAGGCTATCACAATTCTCTTAACAACTTGACGGCAGAAAGTAGTTGCTCACCTGAAAGCCATAGGTAGGGAGAGGTGGGGGCAATAAGCTAGAAAAGTCAGTGCACCTCTTCCATGTTGCAACAGTGACTTCTCCTGCAGCTCCAGTGCTTGATGGCATTGCACTCCTGGTCTTCAGGTCTCCTCATGAAACATAGGCTAGCAGCATGCAATCGTTCTACGTCAGAAGTGTTCTTTATATGTAATACATGTTTCCTGACAACTCTGCTGATAGTATACGGCCCGTGGTGTGAAAAGTGGTGATGTGGTAGTACTGAAACTCAGCAGTATATGTCATGTTCATTCAATATGTTCAGAAAGAAAATTCAAGAGATACATGGAGATGTGAATAGTGAATAGAGGAATATCCTGCATTCAGCTGTAACAGTCATTTTTCTTCTTCTTAGCAGCTAGTACAGGGCTGTGTTTTCAGCTGTAGTCTGAGAACAGTGCTGATAACACACCAGTGTTCTTAGGTTTTGCTAAGTAATGCTTACTCTGAGCGAGGGCTTTCCAGTCTCATGCTCTGCCAGGGAGGAACAGCACAGGAAGCCAGGAGGCAGAAGATATGGGACACCTGAGCCAAAACAGCCATAGAGGTATTCCATACAACAGCATGTCATGCACAGTATAGAAACTGGGGGGAGTTACCTAGAAGCCTAGATTACTGTTTGGGTCAGGCTGGGTTTTGGTCAGTGGGATTTTCATTCTTTTGATTCTCCTCCCCATGCCTCTGGGAGCTGAAGGGGAAGAAGGTGGGGAGTGAGGGAGCATCTGCATGGTTCTGAGTTGACCAGCTGGGCTTAAACCACGACAAGGAAGCAGAACGGCACAATACAAAATGCTGCCTTTGTTCATTTACTAATGAACAGAAGTCAGAAGACAGTTACTTCTTTGTTACTGTATCAGTGGCATAAAACAACCCCCATACCATTGGCTGAAGCTGAACAAGACTGGCATGGAGTCTACTGCAGTGTGGAGGAATGCACTGTGTACATAACTATTCCACTGGCAGCTGGGCCTTGCTGTATCCTGGCATGGCTGGAGATCAGCGTGTCACTATAGCTCATATTTCTATATCAAAATTAAAGGTTTGATGTTACAGGGTCTTTTGGAAGTCACTCTCAAGGTTTGTGAGGCTGCTGGTGTAGGATACCTTTAGTAGTACAGTTGTTCTTGCAGAGGCTAGAGCAAAATACAGGGGAAATACAGGGGATAGGCAGTGAGGCTATGGCCCTCTTTCCCTTCTCTCCAACAAATCTGGTCTGATTTTACCTTCCTAAGAAATATATTCTACGTAAAGTTATCTTTAAAATAAAATGGAGTTTTAAACTTTTTGCTATGTTTTACCTTTTGACATTACTGGTAGAAGCAGATGACTGAATACCACTTTTATTTCTAACCAGTTTCAGTTTCTGGTTTTCAGGTACTTCCAAAATGTTACAGATTGTACTGTCCTTCATATGTATGTGTGCATATTGACAGTGTATACACAGTTCCTAGTAGAACAGTACTTTTTATGGTAGTGTTGATTTCATGTTCTATAAATGCATTCACATTGTGTTCTTCTGCCCTTTTTTTGTCATACCAGGAACAGTTCTGTGGTACCGTCTCTGTGGCACAACAACAAATAGTGTGTTCAGTGGGGCTGTGAGATTGCACTGGAGGGTGTGATCTGCCTCCATTTGGAATGGCTTCAAGTATCTGCTCGCTGACCAACTTCTCAACTTCGTCTGTGTACTGCCACTATGCGTGCTGCAAACCACTGGATCAGCCATCAGATCCTTCTTGTATTTCAGTTCCTGCAGCAGAGATGAGGGTTTGGTGTCGTGCTGCATAACCAAAAGGAAGGCTGAGGCAGAAGCAGCCTCAGCAGATTTCAGGATGTAGTAATGCGAGTGCTTTCTTCAGCAGCAAAGTTATTTTAAGAACTTTCTGCTTTAGGTCACTGCCACTCTGCCGTGTGTCACATCACAGTTTTGAAGAGCCTCTGTTAACAGTAGCTTGGGTCATTAAAACGGTCCAGGTTAAAAATGCCTCTTGCAGAGGATTTGAGTGTTTGGTTTGCTTTGTTTTGATTGCAGTCCTTTCACTATCAAGTCTACTTTCGCCACTGCACAAGTGACAGTTTGCAATTAGCTATGAGTTGCTAGAAGTCAGAAAGTCCTTTTCTCCTGAGTTTACTACTGATCAAAAATAGATCAGCTATGCACAAAGTACCTTCTTAGCACATAAGGCTGAGGGAACCAGTGCGTATTGTTCAGCAGCATCATTCCAGGATCAGCAGCTTGGTGCCAGTGCAAACACGATTCAGCCCTTTAACTGTGTCTGAAATGCCATTTCTGGCAGAATCATTTTAAGGAAGAGGATTGATTTAGGGAAGTTTCAACTCTTCAGCCTGGTCTATGTTTAAGATTCTTGCAGGTATAATAGTATCACTCAGGCATGATTTGTTATTATTTCTTAGGCACGTACATCCATAAAATCTCTGATGTGGAGTTAACTGTACCAGTAGAGAAATATCTTAAATAGCAATAGTAACTATTGTGTTTCTCGTATATGAATTAGTCTGTGAATATAATGTACTTTGTTACGACTTTGTGCTTAAATAAATCTGCTATTTAATTGTTTACAGCAGGTCAGGGAATGCTCTAAGGTGACTAGCTCATACTGTGCTTAACAGATAAAATTTTAGTATGTTTGAAAAAACAGCTTTTCTCGGTAAATTTTTTTCAGATGTCTGTTTCTGTCTTCATCTATGACTAGACATATGCAACAGATACAAATGTGTGTGTCTGTACCTATGGATACATCTTTTATATGCACACACATACGGATTTGAAAAGCCCTATAGCGCAGTTGCTTTGCATAACGGGTTTAATTTTTTCTCACAGGTCAGCACCTTAAGCGAGCCTTGGAAAAACTACTGTGTGATCAGTCAATTGCACTGAAGCAGCAGCACCCATTTGGTAAAGGTAGCCTTGGATAAATAGCTGAACACTGTGGTTTCAGTGACTTATCGTTGAAACATTGTGGTTTCTGTGTAGGAGGCTGTATAAGCTGGACACGTTTGACATCCTCATTTCTCAGCTGTGAAATCTGTACATCTAATTTATGAAAATTATCTCTGGTTTAATTTTATTCTTTTTTTAATGAAGTCAACATATTTTTCTTTTATTCGGTGGAAACAATAATGGAAATGTTTTAAGATGCACTGTGTGAGCCTGTTTTGACCTCAGAAAGGGAGAAGAACCAAGATCTTGATTATGATTGAGATCTAAGAAGGAAATGAAATACAGGGAGAGATGAGAGAAAAGCATTTCTCAAGAGGGGAGACAAATAGAGAAATTAACTGTGGGAAATGACATAGGTATTAGAAAATAAATATCATCTGAGTGAGAATTCAGTTTAAAAAAAAATACAAACAACTAAGTGAGGTAGTTTAGAATAAACTGTGGTACTAGTACCAGTTAGGGTAACCAGCAGTATCTGTAATCTTTCTGGTCATCTAAATAGGAAAGTAAGTTTATATGTACAGTAAATCCAATACAAAGGCTCTTCTCCCTTCTGCTCTGGTGAGTGCCCACCATCCTAGTAACTCCCCAGAAAGCTGAGTTGTGCCAATACAAGATACCAGCAAAACCTGTTCCCTTCACAGCTATGAGCAATGACAGCCCAAACCTTGAGTTCTCACCACCAACAATTTTGGCTTTGACATGCAGGTTCCCAGAAGCATGTACATCATTCCCTATAAGTGGATCTATGGAAAGATAGAAAAACAAGCAGAGACCTCTGAATCCAAGGCAGAAAAAAAGAACATTCAAGGCACAAAATAATGTTTCTTGCTGTAATAGAATGAAATCACTGCTTGTGTGAAAGTAACTATTCAGTGTGTTTGTGGGAGTACAAAAATCTGTCTGAAAACATGAAAGACTTCTGTGTGAACAAAGATTGAAAGTGTGATCACCCACTGTCAGTTTATTTCAAATCATAGAATCATTGAATCAGAGAATACTTAGGGTTGGAAAGGACCTTAAGATCATCTAGTTCCAACCCCCCTGCCATGGGCAGGGGCACCTCACACTAAACCAT
>JAOEHY010007094.1:9375-21794 GCA_025447955.1 Psilopsiagon aurifrons | reverse complement strand
CTCCCCTCCCCCCAAAAAAAAAGCCCAAAACCAAAAAACCCCACATTTCCCTCTTTGCAACATGCAAGGCTAATATTTAATCTGAAATGACTGGAGCCAGATGTGGGGAAAACTGTACAAGCACCATGCATACGGGCAGAGAGAAGTAAATGAGGTACTAGCGAGGTTAACTTTGCCTTTTAATAGCTGGCTGAACACCCACAGAATATCTCCTCTATTTCTGTCTTTCTCCTCCCTAAAAGCTTATCTTTTAGCTAGGTTTGGCATTTTGATCACAAATCTGATTGGCTTTACTAAAACCAAAACTGAAAGATTACTGGTAAAAAAAAAAATCCCATTTCCTATCTTTCTAAAAAGCAAACTTAAATTAGTGCTGTTACTAAGAAAGAAATAAAGTAGCAAAACCAAATTTGGTGACATGGTAATCTTCTGTATCAAGGTGATAACTTGTGTCCAGACTTATCAAATTCAACAAGATAACAAAGGTGAAGGAATTTTCTCTAAAATTCTCTGTTCTGTTACGTGACCTCAGATAAACTTCACTCTTCCTTTCAATGATAAGCTCCCCAAACAGGGATTCAGAACAATGATGTTCTCATCCATTCAACTGCAGTAGTCAGGACTGATATTTCATAATTTTTTCTTCCCTTATGTAATTTTCATTGCTCGAAGTGTAGAAATCTATCACTAGTAGGTAGGTGTATATTTTAGCTTAGCCGCAAAGGAATAAATGTTCTGACATATACAGATAGTGCATTATTCACCTTCTGCAGTACCAGTTTTGTAATATTATTGTGATTACTTACAGTAAACAGCTAGAGCATATAATGGGTCCTTATGGAAAACTTGCATATTTCACTAAAAGGATTATCTCTTTGGAATTTTTGAAAACCATGAGCACAAAGAATAAGGCATGTTTTTAATTCTTCGCACATGAACTACATGATACAACTTCTAACAAACAGTACCAGCTAAACTATTTTTCAGAATTTATAGCAGAGTGAAATTCTTATTAAGGCTCCGTGCACTACTTCTCCAGTTAGAGAAATATGTATAAACAATGTTTCAAGTATTTCTATATATACTTAAACATCTCACTGGCCTTGGAAAAAGATTCGAATAATTTTGCTGATATGTGTTTTAAAGCTACACCAAATAAGATGCTCCTTCTGGAATCAAAGCTATCAGAAATGCTGATTTGGTTGTGCTGTAATTCTCAAAAGCAACATTAGATAGTATTTCTGGGAACTGAGACAAAACATTGTAAGATGACTGGTATTAAAATGGCATTTATTGGGATTTCAATACCCACCGTATAATTTTAGCCATGGCAGCTTCCTTAAGTAAAATTGAATCAAGATTATTTGTAAACATCATGTTTAACAATTTTTTTGTGAGCAGCTTGCACATTATCTAAACAGTCAGGAGTTTGAAGTGATATTTCTATTTGGATGCTTGATATTTCTTTGTGCTCTGTATTCAGCACATCACTTTTCACATTAATTGAATACTAAATCCGTAGATCCGAGAATATGAAAAATTGTTTTTTCTGCAAACATTTTTAATAGAACTACCCCTATACTGCCCGCATTAAAAACAGACAAAGGTTTACATTTTGAACATTGAATTGTCTAACTTGATGGCTTGAATTATTTTTCAATTGCCAGAACTTGTATTTTAAAAATAATGCATATTCTCATTCAGATTCTAAAGAGTGTACCATATTTTAATCATTAATAAAGAAGTTGCATATTTTAAATTCTTAATTAAAATGGACAACAGTAAAGAACTTATATGTCCAATAATTTTTAGAATTTTGTATTCCGCTATTTCCTCATACATTATCATAGCATAATTTCTTGAGGATTTACAGATGTTTTGTCTAAAATCTAAAATATCAGTTCTTAACACTGCCAGCTCAATGGAACACAGCTTTGATTTGTCAATTTTTTTTCTCAATACTACTGTAATCTGGGTAATATGCTGCTTAAGATACGTAGCATGCTAAAATGTGAATCTGTTTCTGATGATACTACAAGCACAACTAGTTTAATTAATTCAGTCTTGAAATAGATATCCTAGCACAAATGTGAGCACTTTACTACCTAAACTTCAAGGGCAAAAAGGAGGGGTTAAAATTTCTGTTTTCGTTCTAAGGAAAAGTAAGGTGGAAGAAATGCAGATTAAGTTCAGAAAAAAGTATGGGCCTAAGCCAAATGCAATTCCTCTTCCCAGAAAGATCAACCTCGGTAAATGGATTCTCTATCTGTTAATACCTACTGCTAGGAAAATGGGAGATGAAATTTTCTTTTTTGCGCACCTGATTTTCTTGTGAAAATATAATGTAAGAAATGGATATCCAACAGGATTTTGGTCATTCTGAGAAGCTTAACAGCATTATCTTTCATAATCTTCAAAAGTGACACAAAAAATTTTTCCTAGGCATTGTGGCATTATTTTTTTCCTAAGATCATGTAGAACCTGAAATGATGAAATCTGAAATGATGAAATGATGACATGATGAAACCTGAAATCTCTCTTCCAGAAAAAGAAAATCATCTGGAAATAAATTTAAATTAATTCTTCTTTTCACCAAAGCTTAATGTGAAGCTATCATTGGAAAAAACAATGGCTTTAGAAGTGTGAGTCTCCTTTATAGGTACCAAACTCCAGATATAGTAATCTCATTAAAAGTACAGAATCCAAAAAATCCAAGCCCCCTAATTAGCCTTCCTAAGTAATTGTGTATGTAAACATTAATCAGAATAATACCAGCAGTTTGAGGAGTTGTACAATATGTAAGCGTCTTTAGTATTGACAGTACGGTATTGCCTAAAAACTAGCTGTTTAAAAGGAAGCAGATTAACATCTTCACACAAATCATATTGTATACATTTCCTATGTAATTTCATATAGCATGAATTCTGAAAAGGTATAGGAATACACAACTACCTTCTGAAAAACGCATTCCTCTGCAAAATAACTAAAATGAAATTTAATCACTTTGGTTTGTCTTTCTGCAAGAGTTTAATACAATGGAACTTAAAATATTTGTTCTGGATTTAATATGGATCTTATTGAAGTTAACCAGGATTCAGATTTGTAAAAATCTCAACAAACAGATGTTCTAGATAATGTTGGCTGAGTCTCTTAATCTATAAAACAGACCTATAGCAAGATCTGTGGTACATGATCAACCCTTCTATTTCTGACAAGCTTGTTCCTTTCTTACCTAGAAACACCTACATCTAAAGCAGTGATAGGAAACCCATGTGCAATTCTAAAATGTATTTCTGGCACATGATCTGGGAAAGGATCACCTTGACTACCCTTTGAAATGGAAAAAGAGATGTAAAAACATTTTAACATCTTAGTGTCTCCAAATCAAGTTTGGAGTTCTTTTTTTCTTCCTTAAAAAAAAAAAAATCATGTTCATACTGTCTTTTCTTACTGGTTTTTTTTAATTAACATTGAGGATTTATACTAGAAGGAGACCACAACTTTTCTTAAGTTGCTCCACTTGGTTTCCTCAGTATCTGCAACACTTGGAATTCTATCACTTAACCAATTTCGACTATAAAATTTACTTTAATTTACAAGAAAGCTAATCTAGACCTCATTTTAAAATAAAAAAAAAAAGGTGTTCAAAACCTTATCAGATATTTGACTTAACAAGAATTGCATGATGCTGTAGCATGCAGCATGCAGTTTCTGAAATATGATTTAAAATATCGCTTTTCCTATAATTAGTTGAAAAGGTATAATCCACATGAGACCTACATATCCACAAAGGTATCATTTCTTACATTATCAGGAGATGAAAATTGAAAAATTACATTCCTTGTGTATTTGTAGCGATTACAGGATTCATGGATGTTGAAATCTGAAGATAAATGTCTCTCTATTGAAATTTATTGCTAATTGAGTTTGATTTTTCAGTCTTGGTTAATTGATTAACATTAATGGACCCATCTGCTGCACCAATATATGGGAACAACAACAGGAAGAATAATCACTGTGAGAACAGTCTGAGACACTGGAGACATTATTGTGGGAGCAATTAACTTCGAGATTGCACTCTCCACTCTAAAAGCTAAGCTTGTCTATGTTTATATTTTGTTGAGTCTATGCAATTTTAAACAAATATATTAATCAACTTCTACTAGTGTAGTGGCTGTCATAATTGTCAAATCATTGATGAAGTAGTTTTATGAGTTTATTTCCCGCACACAGATGTGTCTTCTTAACTTACACTATGCTTGGTTTGGTTCATATGAACAGGGGACACTCAGAATGTTTAAAGTTTCCTAGGTCAATCTTTCCATGCCCTTTTCAAACACAAAAATCCAACGAGGTCTGGATTTACAAAATTAATCCCAGAACTATATGATATTCAAACCATTAATTTTTTTAATAGCTGTCATATTTTTTCCTCTGAAATTAACCAGTCTGTGGAATTTTACATTAACATGGATATAAAGTGCAGTAAAAGAGTTAGTGAACTTGCAAAAATGCTTCTAAAAGCAATAAAGCATTTATGCAGGAGAGTACTTTGTTTTTAAAACTAATAAAATAATGGCTATATAAAGAATTAGAAATTTACATTTGTACTGATCCACTCATCTTATACAGCATATATTTAAATAATCTTGAAACAGAATAGCATTTGTGTTATTGTGCTGGTTTTGGCTAGGTTAGAGTTATTTTTTTTCACAATAGCTAGTATGGGGCTATTTTTGGGATTTGGGCTGGAATCAGTGTTGATAATACAGAGATGTTTCAGTTATTGCTGCGTAGTGCTGGCACAGAGTCAAGGCCTTTTCTGCCTCTCGGACCACCAGTGAGTAGGCTGGGGGTGCACAGGGAGTTAGGATGGGGGACATCCAAGACAGCTGACCGAACTGACTGCAGGGACATCCCATACAACATGATGTCATGTGTAGCAACAAATAGCTAGAGGAAGAAGAAAGGAGAGACTTTTGGTGTGATGTCATTTGTCTTCCCAAGCAACTGTTATGTGTCATGGAGCCCTGCTTTCCTGGAGATGGCTGAACACCTGCCTCCTAATGAAAAGTGGTGAATGTATTACTCCCTCTGCTTTGCTTGTGACTCCCTCTGCTTTGCTTGTGTGTGTGGCTTCTGCTTCACCTAATAAACTGTCTTTAACTGAACCCACCAGTTTTCTTTTTTACTCTTCTAATTCTCTGTCCATCCCAACTGGAGGAGGGGCAGCAAGCAGCTGTCTGGTGCTTAAGCAGAATGTGTCTTAGCTTAAAAAGAATTAAGGCAACTAAAGATTTACAGTTCCACAATAAATTATATGGGAAAATGGTGATTGTGCAGCCCATCCCCATCCCCAAGGCCCTGCCTGGCCAGCTTGGGATTGTGCCTGGTCCTGGTTCCCCCCACTGGGCCTCATCCTGACCCCCCATCAGTGTCCCAGCCTCACTTCTGCACATCCCCATCTTTATGCCCAGGGATGTACCTGAGGCCCAAGCCTGGCTACCCCAGAGTCCTTCAGGTGCCCTGCTCATGTGAGTGGCATCTTGGCTGCCGGGCCCTGCCCTGTCTGGCCCCTGGGGAACACCTGAGGTAGCCAATGGCCAGATCAAGAGGAGCAGCTGGCCTCTGCTGCATCCTGAAATTCTGTATCTGAGAACTGGAGGGACACTAATCCCTGTCTCTCACTACCAAAAATACAAAGAAAACATTTTTCCTGTCAAATATATTTCTTCTGCATAATTATTGTGATTAATAAAATGAACACTGCAAAAGCATTTTTGTACTCAGTGAGGAAAACCAAGTAACTTTCTTTTAAGAATGACCATAAAAAATGTTTCTTATGAAACACACCTGTCTACACCCAGCAGTATGTGGTGAAGAGCTCCAGTGTTCATTATTAAACACCGCTGAGGTATTTGTGCCTTTTCAGAAGCAAAAGCTTTAATTAGTTGCCAAGCACCTGAAGAAAACACACACTGAATAATCTTTTTTTATGCCACTAAATACTGTAATTGAAAGAACTAGTAAAATTTTAAACAAGTCAATAATACTTTCATATGAATTGTCAAAGTGGTGTTTGTTTTCCCTGAGTTTTTTTTTAATACAACTAAGTTGGTTTACAGTAGTGAATATACAAATGGAAAATTAATGGTGTAGATGGTAATATTTTTTAACACTATAGATTACTTATAGCTCTTACTGGCTGCAGTCACCTGAATATAAACTCATTATCTGAAGATAACACAGTTGTACAGTCCACATACACCACTTGAACACCGGGTTTGAAGCTTGGAAATTTTTCTGCATAAACAATACACAAAATGTTCATCTCTGGCTTTTAAATTCTCTTGCTCTACACATGCCATTGTGTGAATCAAGATGATGTGACAGGTTGATGACCAGGTAATTAATCAAATAATTGCTAGGATAAAGCGAAAAAGTGTGGGGACAAACTTGTGTCTTTGAGCTAAATAGGTACCAAATGCTGTTTGGAACCTAAGCACTGAAGTACAACAAGACTAACACACTCAAAATTGGTCAGTTTACAGAATAGAGGTTGTTGGCAGTGTGCACATTTACTAAATGATTCCTGATGTTTTCAGGCCCTGCCTGGAAAGAAGTACAGGAAGAGTCTACAGCACATAATCTCTCATCATTCAGGAGATGCTTTGCCTACTGAAGCACTGGCCCTAGGTCGTAAGACAGCAGATTAACGAACAAACTTTGCAAGCATTCAGAGGTCCTGGAGGCAGACCAGCTAAGGCCGATCAGGCAGTATATAAGTCATTCATATCTGCTCAAGCCTGTGGAAAATGGAATCGGTATACAGCAAACTGAAGCATCCCCCAAAGGGGTTTCTGACTCTGGCATTCTGTCAGGCAGAGTCTGTGTAAAATGCCTGCCAGTACTGAAAAATGGCTGCTAGCAGAGGCAAATTTACATCCCAGCTTGACACCTTGTTTACATCCTCTATCAAGAAATTGGTGAAGTGAGGTAGATGACTGCTTAAGAAGTGAATCTTCTAGGTCTGTCTCTCTTAGCAAAGCAAAAGCCATTTGGTTGATCACATGGTATACAGTGACGGAGCAGTTTTTTCTCACAGATATGTTTAACTCTCCAGGAAAGGGAATGTTGCATACGCTGTAGACAAACTAAAGCTTCAGAACTTTGGGATGCAGGAGTTGCTTCTCTGAAGACCACTAGCTAGTAACCTATCCAAGGGAGAAATCCAAATCCTGACAAGTAATTTGTTGTGACAGTTTTTGTTGGTGGCCTTGACACCTAAGAGGAATGATCAGCCTCTGATGAAGAAAATGCTACTCTGTCAAGTGAACAGTATGAACTCAGGGCTGCAGAAATTGAATGCAAGAAATGGTATGTAGATCTTCCTAGCAATGTGAAACTTACTGAACATGAACATCTTGTGGACTGACTGAAAATGTGTGCATGAACATATGAAAGCCAGCAAACCAGGTGAAAAGAGAGGAGCCTCCCTTGACCCACTGATTCAGGATCCTGTTGGCTTGCTTTATTACTAGGGCACATTGCTGACTCATTGTCAACTAGTCCACTAGAACAAGTAAGTCTTTGTGTGCAAAGCTGCTTTCTAACCAGTCAAACCCACTTCCAGCTGGAATTTCTGTTGCTGATTCTTCGTGCCTTTTGAGCCCTTCAGCCAGTTTTCAGTTCACCTCACCGTGCCCTTACCTAGCCAGTATTTAATCAGTTTGTCATCAACAATTTCATGGGAGGCAGTGTTAAAGCCTTACTAAAGTTGAGTAAATGACATCCAGTGCTCTCCCCTAATATGTCAAGGCAGTCATCTCATTGTGGAAGGCTATAGAGTTGGTTAAGCACAATTTCCCCTTCACAAATCCATTGTGACTACTTGCAACCGCTTCCTTGTCCTTAATATGCTTGAAAACAGTTTTCAGGATAATTTGCTTCTTCAGCTTGCAACAGATCAAAGTGAGGCTAACCATCCTGTAGTTTGTCAGATCCTCCTTGCCCTTCCTGAAAGTAGTCTTCTAGTCCTCAGGAACCTCTCGCTTGGTCTTTGACAGATTATCAAGATTGACCTTGCTATGACATTAGATAGCTTCCTCAGCACTCATATGGCTCCTATCAGATATCCCAAGGACTCATACATATCCAGATGGTTTGAAAGTTCCTTAATCTGATCCTTCTCCACCAAGTGTAAATTTTCCTTGCTCCAGACATTTTCCTACACACCTGAGAGGAATAGGATTCCTGAAGATCAGACTTACAAACAAAGACTGAGGCAAAAAAAGCACTGAGTTTCTCAGTCTTTTCTGGATGCTTTGTCACCAGAACACCTGCCCCTTTCAACAGCAAGCTAGCATTTTCCCAAGTCTTCCTTTGCTGCTGACATATTTGTAGGAACATTTGGTTTTTCTCTGCATGTCTCCTGCCAGTTTAATATCCAGATGTACTTCGGCTTTCTCCGTCTCTGTGTATTTGGATATTTTCTCTTTATTGTTCCAAGGGCACCCAGCCATGCTTTTACGTCTCACACACTTCCTTTGAAAGTTTAATTTTTGTGAGGAATATCCTGTTCATCCATGAAGGCTTCTTGCCACTTGATTTCCTACTCATTGGAATGGACCATTCTCGGGCTTGGAGGAGGTGATCCTTGAAAATCAGTTGATAGCTGTAGAAAATAATGAAAACCGTGCTTCCATAGAGCTGCTTATGCCTGGCTGGCACATGCACAGTCTTCCATGTCTCCTCTGGACAGGAGAGCAGCAACTCATTTCAGAACAAAAGCATTTCTGAAAAGGGCTGAGGCCAGCAGTTGGAAAGCAGAAAAGCAGGAAACAAATCCAATAGTCATGAATTATTCAGGACCCAAGCTTTAAATGAAACAGTATTCCATAATGGTAGAAAACAGGACAGTCATTAAAATGCCAGAGATATCAGGGGATAAAAGGAAAACCAGACTCATTGCTCCCAAGTACACACTCTCACCATTCTGGTAGGCAAATTGTTCTTGTTTTCATAAAGTTGCCTTGCTTTCATCTGTGCTCTAGTCAAAAAAGACTTTGAGATCAAAACCCTGTTTGGTGTTCTTTCTGTGCTTACATCAACCAAGAGAGGCAAAGATGCACCTCAAAACTTTGATTCCAGGTGTCCTCAACCTAAGAAACACGCAGTGATCAAGAGCCTTAAAAGGACTTTAGACTATGTTCTTTTCAGCATTTGCCTTGAAGTACAATTTTTAAAATAGACATGGCAGCTACTTCACAAATATTATCAGTTTTAAATGGAAGCATGATTCCTTAATGCTAACTGCCTTAGGCAGTGATCAAGCTGCTGTGCACCAGTAGAACCAGCATCCAGCTGAGATATCATCCTCTGTGCTTTTAACTCATGCCCCGTTTGGACCCCATTTCCTCTTTCAGCATGATGCACTTTAACTTTCAAAGGTTCTTTGACAATAATTCTTCACACATCCTGAAGGTGGTCTTACCTGTTAGTGTTTTCATGGCATGATACTGAAGGTCTATGCTGTGCACCCAGGAGTACACCATGAAGATGTGTGAGGGTACAAGGCTTAAAAATATACGGAGTTGTTAAACAGAAGAATGGGTCTTATGCACTTCTGTCCAAAATGGCTATCAACAGTTTTATTTTGTCACCAAGCCTTGTAGTGGTTCTGATCTAGTTGATTGCAAAGTAGTTCTGGCAACAACCCAATATGTATGCTGTGTTGGCAATGTAATTACATTTTGTATCTTTTTTTTGTGTAAGCAAGCAAGCTATAAAATCCCTCTGGTTAAGCATGAGGATGTCACATTTTCTATTTCTTCATTACACAGAATATTATAGTAATTTTTCAAGAACAATGAATCTACCAGTCACAGAGTGTAAACAGATGATAAAATGATTAAAGGGGTGACTCTCACCTTGTGCAGGTACCACCATTGTGACAGGGATGATAATCACATATTGGAACATTGCAGTTCTCAACATTTCTCCCTCCAAGAGCCTCATCTATGATGAATAACTCTTTGTTGTTGACTTGAAAATCCCTAATACATCCTTTATAGCCATGTATCTGTCCAGCACAACTATGAACCTCTTCATGAACAGGAACATTTCCAAGGAAGATTGATCCAAAGGTGATCTGCAGAAACAAGAAAAATATCATCAGAAAAGAGTATTATTTGAGATGTTACCGTAAGCAACCAGTGAATAATAACTAGAGATAAAGGAAATTGCCATTACTTGAAGCTTGCCAAAAACTATCAAACTTGCTGAAAGAATTATTTTTTCAAATGTGGTTCTCTGGTTCTCTTTAAAAAAATAATAATAATTAAAAAAAAAAGAAAGCATACAAAAGAGTGATTTAATGCATTTGCACATCTTCAAATGTGTAAGGCAACATGCACATGAATTGGAATTCTCCGCTTTAATCATAATAAATATGGCAAGGATTTCTCATTGCTTCCCTCATTCTATTCTTTGAATTTTACATTCATGGTTGAGGGTTGGTGCAGAAATACAGGAGGTTTTAGCCTTGAAAAAGTTTTTCTTCAGGATCTGGAGCCTATAGGATCCCAGAAAAAGGGGAATACAGAAAAAAGATACTTTTTTTGATGAATGACATAAACCAGACCAGTATACTGAAGCCCAGGGGGAAAAGGAAAGTTTTAGGCAGTAAATTCTAGAGCCACAAATGTCTAGAACTTCATTATAAAGGTGTCAAAAAAACACCCACGAGTATTTCATACTGGAACTGACTGAATCATATTTGTGCTCAGCATGATATTTCCTGTGTTACCTTATGTAGGAGCCAAACACTTCACTGTCACATATAAAGGATCTGTGACTTATTTAGCATTGAATTCTACTGAAACTGATGCCTGATTTTCTGGAGTTCTGACATGAGGTTTCACCATTCCTAGGTTCCTTTGCTAAATGCCTGTCATGAAGAATTGAAAAAATTCTTTTTCCACAGGTGTATCACGTTGTGATGCACCTATTTGTATAATACTATTAATCCAGACAGAAGGTGAAGCCTAGCCAATCCAAGTCAAGTTGTAATAAGCCAGCAGTATAAAAATACAACACAGTATGTGCAAAGCATGTGATGAGATAATTTATAGAGAAGAGGCTCTTCACCATCATATTCAACCATCAGCTACATAAAACTAGGAAAACATCACATTGTCTTTTCTGGAATTCACACATCTGTATGATTTTGCTGTTTCCTATATTGCTTTTCTCAATCCTGGAGCTATGTTGCTGGCAATTGCAAGTTTGGAGATACAATGAACATGAACACCACCAGATATTCCTTTACTTACAAGGTTTTTTGTTTCGAAGGGAAAGAAAAATTGCTATTTCTTTTAGAGCATGGATAAAATTAAATCAGGGTTTTCATGTGGAAGGAATTCAAAGATAACGGCTCAGCATTTATTGAATTCGTTTCATATCACATGACTTTATTCACTTTCAATCAAAACTATAAACCATCATAGTTATAGACAAGATTTGTAAACAGTTTTTGCAGACAGGCATTTTCTCTCTGCTTGTGAACCTGTTACAAAAATTAAGCAAAACATTGGACTGTAATGTAAAATGTCTATAATTAAGAAACATAATTTTAACTTTTCTCTTGCAGTGCAATATTATTATTATTTGGCTTATTTTATGAAAGCACTGACCTTGGGGGCAGATCCAGCGCAACGCAGAACAATTTCAGTAGGCTCTGTTCAGTTTTTCACATCAATGTATTTTATCATAGTATGTTAGATATTTGAACTCATGCTAGTGCATCATAATACGTGTTCTTTCTCTAAAGGTCCTGTTCTGAATTTAACTGGAACATATTTTAAGGAAGCACTCATGAATAATTCCTGCAAGTCTTATTAAATGGTTCAATATAACATTATATTAGCATTACGTTAACTTCTGTAATAGTGATGCTTAACTTTTCAAATATTAATTTGAAAATGTCCTCCTTCAATTGAAGCCTGAGTGGTAAAAAGGATTAAATTGGCCAGTAATGGAAAGAAATTAATTAGTCCTCTTAGTGGTAAGAAATGTCTTTCTTTCTTTCTCTGCTTGTGTACTTCGTAAAGAAAATAAGGGCTCTGAGAGATTAGGAGCAGACCTGTGAAATGTAATAGTCATGAACATTCATGCTACATACCATGGAAATGGTGATTCAGTATGAAATATAATTTAGTGCCATGAAATAACTATTTGTGGTTTCAGCACATCAAGTGTATTTATAGAGAGCATCTTTTGTACTATTTTACCCTAAAAAAATTCAGCTGACACACTCCAAGTTTGCTATGCCATATAAACCAAAGTGTGGTAAGTGGGAATATTTACTTCAAAACCCCATTTTGTGGTATGAAATGTGGACACCCCCTCCCCCCACCCCT
>JAOEHY010007093.1:0-22463 GCA_025447955.1 Psilopsiagon aurifrons | reverse complement strand
ACTTGTCATGGCTAAACTTCATCAGGTTGGCATCAGCCCACCTCACAAGCGTGTCAAGGTCCCTCTGGATGGCATTCATTCCCTACAGCGTATCGACTGAACCACCCAGCTTGGTGTCATCAGCAAACTTGCTGAGGGCGTATTCAATCTCACTGTCCATGTCACCAACAAAGATGGTAAACAAGACCAGTCCCAACACTGATCCCTGAGGGACACCACTCATTACTGGCCTCCATCTAGATATTGATCCATTGAGCACAAATCTTTGTGTGCAGCCATCCAGACAGTTCTTTATCCACCGAGTGGTCCACCTATCGAATTGATGTCTCTCCAATTTCGGGACAACGATGCTGTGTAGGACAGTGTCGAACGTTATGCACAAATCCAGGTAGATAGATTATTAATGATTAATAAGGAGGACATTGGATTGCATGTGTTCCTGTGTATGAACTGGCATAACATAGCGTAGATTGTGATCATAATAACATACGTGAATGTATTTCTTTGTACAAAGCTTCATCTATTTCTCTATTGAAGAATGCAGAGAGCAGGCACACAAACACCTCAGTGTGTAATCTCTGAACAGTGGATGGGTCTCCTGGGGATTAAAATACCACAAAACTTAATTAGCCTATAAATTAAAATTATTTTTAGACAGGTCTTTAAACAACTGTTTGCTGGTGTCAGACAATTTTTTTCCTCAAAAGGAATCATAAATAAGATCTCCAAGGATGATGTAATTCCAAAATACATTAGTTGAATGGAGTTCTTTTTTCCACTTTCATTATTCACTACTGAATTCCTCCTTTGATAGAGGTTGAAATTTTGTCCCTTGCAACAAAATTCAAGGAGGCAGCTTTCTCTGTAAATGTCTGACCTCCCCTGTTATTTTCAATGTGCTGAATCTATTAGCAATGAAGGTGGGTTCTTTCTTGATTTAAGCCTCTTTGGCGATTTCCTTTGCTGCTTAAAATCAGCAGTCTCCGTGTTCTCTAAAGCAAGTTGATTTCATTCCTGCCGGTTGCATTTGAAAGGAGAAGATAGATTTTCTAGACACTGCTTCTCTTCATGCTCCCAGTCAAAATAATGGATAGTGGCTGCTGTTCGTACCAAACCAAAGCCTCAAAAGCCGCTTATGCTTGCTTGCTGTATGTATAAATAATAACAATTTAAAGAAGGTCCTATGTGAGCTTTTTACTATTCACCAAATATAACGCTGGTTGCTCTTGAGGTAGTGGAAAGTTGCATTTCTTGGAAAATTATAATTGATTCTTTTCCCACAAAATAGTCACAAGTATTAATATTAAAACACCAGGTAACTGCTGGAGTATCTACATTTTTTCTACTCCAGTGTGGCTTTCATATCTCTTGCTTGTGGCTGTCTTTGAACAATTTAGTTCTGTTTACAAATCTTTTTGCAAATTCTAACGCAATTAATGTAGTGAAGTGTTAATGCCAGGAAAGCAGGAATTCCATTTGCTGTCTGGTCTCTTTGTCCCTGATACAGAAAATTTTCCCATGTGTTGGACGGTTACAACTGTCCCCTAGAAATCAATGATTGATTTATTTTTTTTTTTTTACAGCTTCAGAGAATCATAAAATCATAGAATACTTAGGGCTGGAAAGGACCTCAAGATCATCTAATTCCAATCCCCTGCCATCAGCAGGGACACCATACACTAGACCATGTCACCCAAGTCTCTGTGCAACCTGGCCTTGAACACTCCCAGGGATGGAGAATTCATTTCTTTGGGCAACCTGTAATAGTGCCTCACCACTCTCACAGGAAAGAACATCCTCCTCATATCTAACCTGAACTGCCCCTGTTTCAGTTTTAACCTACTACCCCTTGTTCTATTGCTGCAGTCCCTGTTGAAGAGTCCCTGCCCAGCAAGGTTGTAGGCCCCCTTCAGATACTGGAAACTGCTCTGAAGTCACCACACACTTTCTCTTCTCCAGGCTGAACAGCCCCAACTTTCTCATCCTATGTTCTTACGGGAGGTACTCCAGTCTCCTGATCATCCTCATGTTCCTCCTCTGCGTTTGTTCCAACAGCTCCATGTCCTTTATTGTTAGAAGCGAGTCTACACAAATCTCATTAGCAATAAATCTCAGAGGGTTAAGCCAAGCCAGTTTCTATAGACAATGTCTTGTCAAGTGTCGCATGCAGAACATCACATTATGGCAGTTTTAACTGTTACCCAGACGACGGATTACTAATTTTGTGTTGTTACCTGGTTGACTCCTACACATGCTGAGTCATTACAAGAGCTGTCCCACAAGGCGCCCTAAAGCATGGGCGTGTGCTGTCATTGTCTCCTCTACTTGAAATTCATTGATCAGAGAAAATGGGTAGATCACTGTCCTCCAAGGAAAGGGAAATCTATTTTTACCAACGGATTAAGCAAGAGATTCATCTTTATTGAATTGTAATTAATTATTTTCCCAATTTTGTTTTCATTTGTGCTTCCTTTTACATTAGATCCTACTTCCATGCAAATGAATGATGTTATGTAAGAAAAATTCATTTGTTCATGTCAGGATATGTCTATGAGCTGCTAGGGCATGTATCTCACCATCCTAGCACCCAGCAAGTGAGTAGCACAGATTTGGAAATGCTACCAGATTCAACCAAAAGCCCTGGCAAGATCATGCAAATACAAGGTCAGGCCATGAAGACAATCCATAGATCAGAGTCCAGATCAGCTGAGTCCATGGGCATACCTACAACACACTTTTGTCAGGGCCTGGCAGGGATTAAATAGAGTTTCTGGGACCATTGTGCAAAGTGTGTGAGAGAAGGCCCTTAGTGAAGCTGAT
Organism: Psilopsiagon aurifrons; assembly: GCA_025447955.1. Taxonomy (NCBI): domain Eukaryota; kingdom Metazoa; phylum Chordata; class Aves; order Psittaciformes; family Psittacidae; genus Psilopsiagon; species Psilopsiagon aurifrons. The sequence continues at coordinate 19,643 of JAOEHY010007093.1, read as the reverse complement.
TAGGCACAGCAAGGACTATTAGAACCCATTTGAATCTGGGTGATGAATCCTTTACCTATATATCCATCTTGACTACTTCCTTAACGCTTAACTCACCAGCATTCATGGTGAAGAAGAAATCCTTTACCAGAAGCATCAGACCTTAGCACTAACACATTGAGCCCAATGTACTGGGCTTGTTTAACCTGGAGAAGACATGGTTAGGGAACCTCACAGCCGGTGTCCAGTAACAAAGAGAAGGTTACTGAAAAGCAAAAACACTGCACTAAATTCCAGAAGAGAAAGAATAGTCATAAATCAAAGTGGTTTGGTCCTAGTGGGATACAGGAAGAAGAATTTCTACTATAAGGATAATTAAGCACTGGAATGGTTGCATAATGTTGTGCAGTCTCTGTCCTTGGATATTTTCAAGTCCCAGGCAAAGCTTTGAGCATCCTTCGAGTTAACCATCCTTTTAGAAGGGGCTCGACAAGAGTCCTCCTGAGGTCCCTTAAAATCTGAGGGATACGACGATCCTACACCATTCACATGGATAACTGCTGCTGGTTTTTTGTTCTTTAGCTGCTTAAAATTCACCACTCTGAAACAGTTTAAAACTTCAAATTTCTTTGCTCCCTTCCCTTTCTGCATAATCACATACATCTGTTCCATACTAAATATAGAAGTTTAAGGAAAAGAAAAGAATGTGTACAGGGATTCAGGAGAAAGTGGGAACTACTAGCAGGAGAAGAACTATGTTTAATATATCTTATATTTTAACTATGTACATATGATAGTTTCACTAGCCAGCAAGTAAAGATGATGGCTTATGAGCAAACCAACACCTAGGCAGAAAATTCCTCCAGAATCAGAACTTACTCAAATAATAAGGCACTGTTCCAAGTGAGGCCATGTTTTTGTTTAACAGAGCCTAATCAGAACTGAACCCCAGACTATAGTTAATGAAATCCTTTCTAGTTTTTCTGCTTCATAGCATGTGAAATGCCCCTACCTGTGCTTTCATGAACATGAACAATTCACAGCATTGTCTTATCTGCAAATTGCCCATTTTGGTGCTATCTACAGAGCCGAGTGGTGGCAGGAAAGAACACAAATGATCTCTCCTAATATATATTCTTTTGGGCATTATGCAACTTATCTATTAATTATGACGCATTTAAGCTATGAATAAAATAAATTACCAATGCAAATCATCATTTGCTGCGCAGTTCTGACTACTGAATGGAGAGCCTCACAAATTTGCGAATACAGGTAGGGATTCTTGTCTTTGTCTTCTGAATTTCTTTCCAGTTATTATTCCATTATCTAGGCTGCAAAATCTTTGCTCTAAAGGCAAAATCACATGCCTAGTCCAAGTATCTCTCTTGCCAGGTCCAAGTATCTCTCTCCCCTTCTCTTATTCTTGCCTGTCCCTCACAATCTATTAGTCTGTTCTGGTTTATTTACATTGCAAATCATTTAGAGAGTGAAAACAGCAAGGAAAATGAGCAGTCAGGAAAATGAGCAGTCCTTACCTGAAGGGCTTGACAATGTTCCTATGAGTGATGCATGAGCAGGCAGGAGGTTTCTGAAGAGTGTACAGCATATCAAAGATTCCTTTTCTCTGCATCAAGATAACACTCACTATCAAAAGACGCGTGAAACAAGGACCGCTTCAGAGTTGTGCTGTTAAGCAGATGAATCCAGCTGGTTGCCCTACTCATTCTTCAAGATTAAAGGGAAATACAATAATATAAAAATATGGTAATGTGTATTCTTTCATGAAGACCTGACTATGGGTGTATAGCACATTTTACAAAGACTTTTATAGATGCTTGTTTGTTTAGGACACTATGCCATTTCCCAAAATTAACAAATTGTAAAACAGCATATGAAAGAACTCAGCAATAACTTTGTGCAAGAACTATGCTTGAATATCTTCAGAATCCACATTTGATAAACCAGTGATGCAAGATTGAGATCATCATTGAGGAGGCTATGTGCCATATGTATTATTTATTTGTGGTCTTTGCATAAGATAATAGGACCTTGTACTTTGAAAAGCAACAGTGTCAAGTGGATCTGAGATTTGTATGATCACAGCCCACAGTTCCGTAACTTTCCATGGGAATATCAGAATGCATTTTATGCCATTTACAGTAGAAAAAGCATCAGCTTATTCTAACTTCTGATGCCTTTGATGCCATGGTTTCTGAAAGATACATTGCTATTCAGTGATGCAGTCTGAAGTCCAGCAGACACCTTTTCCTTCTTCTCCCTATATACTTCACCTGTTTGACTCATGTAGAGTTTACAGATTAACATACAGCTTTTATGGCATGTTTAATTTTTTTAATGTGTAGAATCAGGCTTTTTTTGCATATTTAAATATAAATCCATGTTTTATTTCTCATCAATCAGCTTAATGATCAAGACAAGAGTTAATGATATTTTCTAGTTCAATCATGAGGCTCACCAAGGGCATTCCCACTTTCCGCCTACCAAGTCTGGGAATTTCAGATAGTCCCATTGAATTATGGAACAGAGCTGGAATCTACTTGGCTTCTAACATCAGTAAAGACAGTCCTGGCCAAAGAAATGCGATTGCATTCAGACGTCTACAAAGAATGAATTGATTTCTTCTTTCAAGTAATTTATAAAATTACACCCAAACTCTTTCTTATCCAGAACTGAGGTATATGGTTACTGCCTCACTCTTTTCTTCCCCCTTACCTTATTCAGTGTTACTGAACAAATAAACACTTGGTAAGGCAGCAATTGCTGCATGTTTCTGAATTCTGCAGATGTCAATTTATATATGTCTGTATGTATATGTGCATCTATCTATCTATCTATCTATCTATCTATCTATCTATCTATCTATTATCTATCTATCATCTGTCTATCTATCTATTTTGCCAGTGTGATCTTACTGAATCTTATAGAATTTGCCTAGGCATTTCAATTAAAAACATGCAATATATTGTAATGTTTACTGTTTATCTGGCTAAGTAAGGATGTAAAAACAGACAAATGTTATTCATTTGATTGTCTTTGTTTTGGTATATTAACACACCAGGAAAAAATTATTTTAATTTATTTTATTAACTAATGAATAATAATCATTAATGCTCTAGCAAGATTGAGCATGTGCTTGGATTATTTCTTTCTTTAAAGCTCTAAACCCTGGAAGCCCTCAAATTCTGGAGTAAAATCAGCAAAAGCTTTTTATTGCTTTCGTGGCCCAAGTAAAAAACAGAAAGCAAAATCATTACCCATGCTTTTTCTATACATACTATACACTTTATTGGAACATAGCACTGTGATTTAGCCAGTCCTATATCTGGAATTCATAAAAACTTATCTTAGGTTCACTTATTTTGGCACTGAAAATATGAGTAAGAAAGTCACAGAAGTTGTGGAATTCAAAAGAGCCAAGAACTGGCCTAGTCTGCTCACTTCAATGTCAGCAGGATGTTTCTTATTGATTTCAATAAAAGGTGAATTAAATTAGTGCTGACTGCTCCCCCCAAAAGTAATGAAGTGTCATCTTTTGTTTTGGTTTGGTTATTTCAGCAAAACAGCAAAGCTGATGGTACATTTTGGACTCTGCATACCAAATTTCACCTATGAAACACAGTCTACTGTGCTACAGTTCTACAGTTTGCTGCCTTTTGTTTCTGATCAAAAATATGCACTTCTAAATTAAATAAAGAATAATTACAATTAAAGAAAATAGTTTGAAGATATTTTATTGGAATGGTGGAAAAACCATGACAAATCATAAAAGAATATTACATGCAGTAGATGTATTTACCACCAGGTATGCAGTCTTGTATTAACCTCTCCAGATACATTTATGTAGGTGGAAATACAATGAAGCAGATTTGATGAAATGAAACTTTCTCTGAGAAGTGGGAGTGGGTGCTCTGATCTAATTCACTGAACAAAACAAAGACTTCTTTTCCAAATCAGATATCTAAAATCTGATATGACAGGTAAAGTTCTCCTGAACTTGTTTTAAAAACAGCACCCGTTTTCTTTGTCTGATAGGAAAAGTTCTGTGATTTATCAGCCAAGACTCTGCCACAATTTTAGACTGTGTTTCTTGTCTTATCTGACAATACTACAATACAACTATACTGGTATGAAAGTCTTATGATAGATCCAGCATATTTTTAGCTTCTGTTCATGGAAATGAAATACAAATTCTAGATGATGATATATTTAATGAAATATATAGACTCTCAGTGTTGATAAAACAGTACTGGCTAGTTTGTCAAAGGACCTGAAAAGGAATGTTTGGTGCACCCAATATACAGACAGTAATACCAGTTTTTGCCATGTAAATTAGCAGTGATGGCTCAGAGCATCTGTTGCAATAAAGAGGGAATCTTCTATTTTTGAAATTTCATGTCTCAAAAAAAATCATGCTTCAGCTTCTTCATCAACAATTCTGTGGCAGTGAGCTAAAAGGAAATGCAAGGAAGGAGGCAGGTACCTCAAGCATATTGTGTTTAGACAAAGTGATCATAATATTCACTATGAAAAGCTAATTTGTGGAATCTTGCTCTGCAATCAAGCATTAATCATGAAAATATTAACAGAAAACTCAGAACTTGTGGGTAACAACAGGAAAAAAACAAAAAAAAGCAATTACCAAAAGCCCAGAATTTTGCTGTTTCAAGTGTATTTTCATTCATTCTAATGAACAAAAACCTCACCCACACAGTATAATTAATGGAGGATGAGGGGTGATAAGGGTGTATCCAGCTCATTTGGTTGTAAGGACACTGGAAAATTACTGTGAACAGCTGATATGAGACCAGGGCAGGAAATGGAAGGAGGGCTTCCTAAACTTTTAGTTGTAAAGCTGAGCTTGCAAAATGAATTGTTAAATACTAAAGGCAGCTTTTCAAGTGTGATGTAAAAACATAGCACCTGCTGTACTAAGAAGTTTAATTTTCAGACCCTGCTATAGCTTCATTTTCTATTTTTTTATTGTTGGACTGGGGGGAACAGTGAGATTTTAAGAGCAGCATGCAAGAGAGGAGTATTGCCTTATGTGATTTCCAGCAGCCCTCTATCGCCTCAAGTATTTTGTGATTCTGTGGTTTAACCTTTTAAACTTCATGATGGACTTTAAAACACGAATTTTACACTGACAAACACGAAATTTAAATTTTTTTCAGCCATACTAATTCAGAAATCTTCCTAAATATAGAAGAATATTTGATTTTCACATTTCCAGGCTTTTCATCTAACAGTAAAGTTTTTCATAATCAGTACTTAACACAGTCACAGCTTGTCTTTCTTCCTATTCTGTGTGCCTAAATGTAAATTTTGAATGCTGATTAAATATTCATTTTTTCAAGTGAAAAAACTTTTTAATATCTTGCTATTGTGGAGCAGTTTTCATATATTGTTATGAGGAGGGGAGAGAGTGAAAAGAGCAACATTCCACAGCTATAAAATATCCATGAGTACTTTTGTAAGTGTTGCTCATATTTTCATCTGTTTAAGTTCCACTTTGGTAACTCATAATCCTGCAAAGGCACTTTACCTTGAGAAAGTTTATCTGAAAACCTACACGAATAAAACATGCAATAAAAAGGAAGGAGAAAATAGCAGAAGAGGTTTATTGAGAGAACTGGAGCAATCTAGAGGGAGTTAGTGTAAAGATGCTGTGGAAACTGGGGGCTGGGCATACAGTGCTTGTGCTTCTGCTAAAACTCATTTTCATTTTGTTTTTAAAGATGACCTGCAGGTTGTATGCATGGAAATAGAGTATCTATAGTGACATTCCAAAGAGACTCACTAACCAAACACACTACATCATGAGTATGGAGTTAGCTATGACCATCTGTTTCAGATTCCTTCAAAACTGAAAAAGGAAAAAATATAATGAACAAAAAAGGGTATGCTGAGAAAAGGTGGGAGAGACACAACCATCATCTGTGACAGTTTCTGCTTTCAAAAAAATAAGTGCTGGTTGATCAGAGTCTTCTATATAATGCTGAAAGAGAATCAGTTATTCATATGTTCAAAATTATAGAACAAAAGCCACATATTAAAATTGATTGTTTAGAGTTCTTTGCTTATTGTTCACACTTCTGATTTTTTATCCTTCTAACGGTACTTACCTTCTGTGAGATCCTAAACTCTTCCTTGATTCGAGCCTGGTCTGGATGGAGATTCTGTTATTCTATGATTCTGTGACTCTGTGATTCTATGATCTCACCCCAGTTCCCAGAAAGCTAAAATATGCAATTGTCCACTTATGTGACTTAATTCTGTGTTAGCTTTTTTGGTCTCAGTTTCTTCGGGTTTTGCCAAATTGCACCACAAGTAAAACTGATTCAGTATCTGTAAATGCACATAAAAATAAAAATGGGCACACATTATAAATAGTGGAACAGGAGCAATTAGTACTGAAAATCTTTTTTCCTTCCTGTTGTATCTTGATTCAAACAATACTTGGTCAGTTTACAGATAATTATGGTATAGAAAATACATGTGCTGATCAGCAAAATAGCCTCTTCCTACAATATACTAGGCATTATACACTGTGTTTTGCACCAAAAAAAGTGCATCCTGTGTGTTAGAGCCCATAAATAGCAGCATCAAGAGAAAAGAAATTCTCTACCAAAAGTTTTCAGTTTGGTTCATTGAAGTAATACCGTGCTCTCTACTCTGGTCCTCATAGAATTGCTTTGCACTAGATTAAAAACAAGGCAATCTAATATTTCATCACTGCTTTTGTTAGACTGCCATGTACTTTCCTTCCCCCAAATTCTTATTCCTATCAAAAGTGATTAGCAAGGTAAATGTGTAAATAAAAGCCTTTTTATTTTTTTAATTTCTTAATGTGCTCTCTATTCAAAAATTCTTCAGATAGGTCATAACAGGGGATCGATATTGGTCTTATTCCCATGGGATCAACTTGGTGTCATATACAGCTCACACTTTATCCCACTCATTATGTTCTGGAGTACAAGGATGCTGCTGAGTTTTTCTTTCATAAGTATAAAGGGGGAAAAAAGCAAAACATAGGAAAGCCTGTAAGTATTTACTTGGGTTGATCAAAGAAAAGAAAGCAACGCAGTTGTTATGGATGTGAGAGAGCCATAAACTCAAAGAGAAAAATCAAAACCAGTGACAATGCTAAGAAAATGTATGTTCTTTTTTTTATTTTTCTATTGAAAAGAGCAGTTTAAGAATCAATAGATCTTCCAAATGCTGAAGCATTCCTTGTAGCAGGTTTTATCTTCAAAAATTACAAAGAATCCTTGATTTACAGCATCAGAGTGAGATTTGTCTCTTCGAACTCTGGGATTGGATCCACCTCCTCTATCTTTAGACATCTACAGTATAGATACCTGCATCTGAATTTCATGCCTTAATTTGAAGTACTGGAGTGAAATAGCAATGACTCATTTGAGTTATCTTTGTTTTCTACTTTCAGATTGTTTCTACACAAATTTCATAATTTTTCCTCCATTGAATCAAAAGACATCCTAGGATGAATAACCCAATGTATGTACTCCAGATGTACAAAGTTAGGTGAATTTAGTCCCTGCCTAACTGGGTAAACTTTGCTTATTTAATACAGGGTTGTCCAGCATCTAGGCTTGTTTTCTAGGATTTCAGTGTCAATGGAGAAGGTGAAAGGTATTATTCAGCAAGTTATTCTTTCAACTTCTCTGAAGTTCTCAGCTCTTCTGGAGGTGCCTAACTCTCTCCACTAGCTTTAGAGGTGTGAAAAGGGAGACTGTGGGCTAGACATCGAACACTCATGTGATTAAGATCAGAGTAGCATCCACTTTTGCTTTCTGATCAGGAAACTATAAGATGGGTTGGGTTAGAAGGGACCTTAAAATCATCTAATTCCAGTCTCCCTGCCACAAGCAAAGATATCTTCCACAAGATGAAGTTGTTCCAAAACACCATTCAACCTGGCCTTGAGCACTGCCAAGCATGGATCAGCCACAGCTTCTCTAGCAACCTGTAACAATGTCTTACCACCCCCAGAGTGAAGAATTTCTTCCTAATGTCCAGTCTAAATCCAAACTCTAATGGTTAAAAGCTTTCCTCCTTGTGCCCTCACTACATGCCTGTCACTACACGACTAATAACAGACAAGGCTTTAGAATGACAAATAATCTCTCCAAAAAATGTTAGGCTTTTAAAATAAGGGGTTTTACTTAATTTTATTTGGGGTCCTCCATGGTGAAGGCATTTATATTGAGTCAGATGACTGTTACTGCTACTGTAATTTGAAGGTAAAAAAAACCACTGAAAGAAGCATTGAGCAGAAGTATCACAAAATCACACAGTAGTTAAGTTTGACAGGAGCCTCTGGAGATCATCTACTCCAAAAGCCCAATCAGCACAAGGTCAAAGAGAGCAGGTTGCTCAAGATGAAAAAAAAAGACCATAGAACCATGCTGAAATTCCAGAAATCCTCCTTTGTGATTGGAGATTTGGCCACCAATGCTTCCTGTGAAATGTTTGTTTATTCTGTGTTCAATCTGATAATAAATCAGTGTGTCCAGAATGGGAGGAATGTCCTAAGGCAGTGTCCACCCTTATATTTTTGATGGAGAATGACAACAACATCACTGAAGACTTAATTTGTTTTGACGCTATGTAATCATCACTACATCTAATTATGTTGTAAAGCCAAATAAACTTTATTGTCTATGTTATTGAAAGCTTAATGAACTCTATTTTAAATTATATGAAAACCCTCAGCAGATGTAGATAGATATAAGTCAGTTGTAATGAAAGAATATTCAATATCTGAATATCAGCCTTTCTTTTTTCTTTACCCATGATCCTCAGAGAACTAAAACCCTCTGGGATGGTGCCTTGAAGTGTGATATGCAACTGTCATATTAATTAGAAACTGAGCTTCAAAATACTCCTTGCTGAACCCAAACAAGTATAAACAGATTGTTTGGTTTTGTGTTCCCAAAGTGTGTCAGGACGCTTCTGGTTTCATTCAAAAGGGAAAGGAAAGATGTTAATTACATGTCCTTTTGTATCTGTTGATATTAAAAAGATGTGAAGCAATTCTAAAAATATTATTAAGCCTATGGTAGAAAATTATATTTCATTTTATCTGTTGGAAGGCTGTCAAGTAGGTGGAAAAGTAGTTTCTTTTAATAATTTCTATTATTTATTTGGTCTACCTGGAATATTCTCGGTTCAATATAATTTTTCTATTGCTCAGCATGTATGTTCTACTTGCACAATTGTTTTAGCGCCAAAATTTCAGCCCTAAAAAAGTAAGCATTGTTTTATGGAAATATCAGATATTTCAGGTTTCAGATTCTTGGAATGATAACATAGAATGGTTAAGTTTGGAAGGGACCTTGAAAATAATCTAGTTTTTAACTCTGGGTAATATGCCCAGTCAAAAATTTTGGAGATTTGATGATGTACTCCCTATTTGCTAATTATTTTTGTTTCACTTCTTTGCTTGGGTTTCTTTTCCTTTAGAAATCTCCCCATAGAAGGAAAAAAAGAAACCACCAGCTAATTTCAAACTTCATTTTACTTTCAGGCGCACTGATGTGATCCACATGATGAAAACAAAGTCAGACTCCAGCTCTAAATCAATAGCGTTTTCTATTAAATGTGTTCTTCTTGTCCTCTTGCTCTGTTGTATGTATAAAACAAACTTCAAAACATGAACTGAAGAGTTTTTGATTTCCAACTACAACATTTTATAATCTACTATTGCTACTCTTGTGGAAAGTCTAACGCATCATAACATACATATTTATGCATATATGAATATATATGGGTGTTCATGAACAAACTCAAACACCCTGTTTTTTCTGCTCACATTTCTCTGCAAAACTCGGCTTGTTATGAAACATCTGAGTATGAAATTTAAATTCATGTGATCTGTTTCAAATATATCTCATATCTATTTTATGATTCTAAGATTCTATGAATATGATAACTTTTGTGGCTGCCACCTGTCATGCAACAATAAAAGTGTTTTTTTCCCCCCAACAGAAAGAAAAAACATGCAGAATATCAACAAGGCTCTTTTAAAAATGTGAAAAGATCTATGGTTAACACATTCAATAGAAGTCTCTAAGGAGGTATGATTCTTCCCGAATCTCCATATAAAAAGGCTTTAAAAGTTTACCAACATTTGATTTGAATTATTTAGCTTAAGCTAAACTGATACATTATTCATGTTAAGTGAAGCACATAAATAATGCCAATTTTATCTCCAAAACTATTTTAAAAGCTAAGGTGAATGTGGCTTGCACTTTATAGCTGAGGCTTTACCAAGCAAAACTGTGCAAGAGACTTCTTACCAGTTCAGCAGAAAATGAGTTGACAAGGTATCACTTGTGAAGGTGACTGCTAAATATATCCCCTGATCATAAAGTACAGCCATCTCAAAAATGCAGCTTTTGAGCACATGTATCCAGAAGTGCACATACTCTTCCATAAACAAGTTCTGTAGCCTGAAGTAATAGATGAGTTCCATGAAAGGACTTCAAAGTCATTGAACCATTTTCAGCAGGTTTGGTAAGTTCTGGTCTTTGTCACCACTGTGTCTAAACTACTTAGAATTATAACCATAATTCATGAAAGCATGTAAGAGATACTGTTAATACTGGAGTACTAAACATGAATAGGATTGGGCAGCTTACTAACGAGGAAATAATTCTAAAGGTAGAAAATGAGAGTTCTTCATATTAACATGTAGTATGAATCAAAGAATTAATATCTATTTTGAGCCTTCAAGCCAGAATCTCAGAACTGGATACTGTTGTCATTTAAAACTAATCCAGCTCTTATGTGGGGCAGCATTCAACTATGCTAGCAGTTGAATCAGTAGACATTGTCTACTTCAATTTCTTTATGTGCAAAATCAGGGAATATTACCTCTGCAGTGCTGTTGTGAAGCAATAAAGTTACCACTAACTGATGCTGTTACTATTTCAGTTTCAGCTGGTTTCCTATTGGCCAAATCAATCGATTTCATTTCTGCATTTTAGATAGTTTCCTCAGAATTATCTAGACAAAAGTCATAGTTGTTTCCTTAATTTACAGTCCCTAAAGACTCATCAACTGCCCTTTTAGCTTCTTCTTTCCTTTTGTCCCTATTTGATTACTAGCATTGACAGAGAAGATAAGGAACTATTTAATTCATCTCTTTATTGCATAGCATACCATACTTTGCATACCTTTTCCAAATTTTACATGAGATACATTGACAAGTTCAATATAAACATAAACATGCAGTGTTGTACACACTTGTTTATCTGGACTCTGTTGCATACTGGATAAACAGTTCAGTGTCTTGAAAGAAGGACTGTTCCTGTACTACTGCCCAACTGCAAGGATGAAGCAGCAGCACTCTGGTATGAAAGCCTGTACTTTCGTAACTTTTGCTATAATTCTATATTTTCACAAGGTTGGGTAGCTCTGACCCAGATAATTTGGTGGTCAAAATAATCCTGGAATTCCAGGAATGTTTCCCAGGCTTGAAGTCTAAACATATTGCAGCTTGCTAAACTATTTCTCTCTGCCCATGGAAACCAGGCTTATAAATATCAATAATTTGTTCCCCAGAAACTATTATACTGGCCATTCTGACAAGAGACAGCACTACCACATGTAGGCTGGATCCAGCATAATGCAGCAGGGACAAATAAAGCTTTTGGCAGATTGTTATTAAAGGATGATCAATCCTGTGAAGACAATGAGAACAATCTGGGGGCATCTCTGCTTCAGAAGATGTCTTGGATGCTAAATTTAGGTTGCATGGACAAAGCTTAAAAGCTGTCCTCCTCTGTCTCCTCTTTCTCCTTGTCTTTCTTTTTCCTTTCTCTTTCTTTCATTCTTGCTTTCTCTTTTTGTTTTGGATTTGCTACCTCCTTTTAAACTCTTTTACTTCTTTCTCCTTCCTTCCTTCCTTGTTACCTTCCTTTCTTCCTTCCTTACTGCCTTCCTCTACTCCAGCTGCAAATGCTGCATGGGCATAATATGCTGTTTATGATTATCAGGCCTGTCCTGTGCACTGTCCAAAATACCCAGAGTAACAAGCAAATCTTGTAACAGAAATTAAAGCTGAACTGGGGGAGGAAGAAGTGAGAACAAGCATTTTGGGAAGTCAGGAGCAGGACACAATCTCATAATAAACACCTGTATATTTAGCCATACACACAGGTAAACCAGAATGACTGGCACTAGTGAAAATACAGTTGTCCATGAGGAATACAAAAACGTTGTTCTGAGGTGCTCTGGGACACCTTTGCACTAAGCAAGATATAGAGTGCAGACATTTAAACATGAGGCTCCAGCATTTTGTTGTAATAGTAATTAGTTCAGCAGTCAATGTTTCACTATTCCTTAATGCCAAAAAACCAGCTTCACAGAATGACCAGACTATCTACAGGAAAACCCTAAGTTCTCTTTTCCATTGAGGTGCTTCTCTCTCTACCTGTGATGGCTTTTCCATCTTAGTGCATCATTAATGGATATTTTCAATAATCCTTGAGAAAGGCAGAGGAATTAAAAGGAAAAATAGAGTCCTAGTATTTAAAAATGTCTTGGGATTATTAAGTATTTAAAATCCTTCAAGGAGAAAACATTTATTTGAGGAAGTTCCCACTTAATATGATAAAGGGACATTATTTTAAATGTATCTGAAAGTTGATGCATGTGGGAAAGTGAGTCACTTTTTCCAAAGGACTCTAGGAAAGCTCTCAGGGAGAGGGGGAGATTAAGAGTATAATAATAAAAACGTTGAGAGATAAACACTTCTGTATCTCTTTTATAAAATGTAAGTACTTCTGTGGGGTTTCTTTGAGTCTTGGTAGATTTTTAATGGTGTCTTTTGGGGGAGTTTAGGCATCTGAACAGCACAAATCACATTTTGCACAGAAAAGGCTATCCTCTGCATGAGCAAAGATGTACTGTGGTATTTCATTCTGTGCTTCTTTCAGGGTTAGCTCAAAGAGCTTCACAAAGTCTTTGCAGACAATCTCAAGAAGAAAGGGGAAAACCATGTGAAATTTGGAAAGCGGTGTTGAATCATATTAAACACAACTTTATCTCTAGGACCAACAGCACAAAACTACCCTTATAGGCTGCCATATGCCCTTGCTTATGGCATAAAACATATATAAGTGAAGAAAGTATTTAAACTTTTCATATGATGTATAGAACTGAAAGACAGATTTTCCTTAGGAACGACAAATAACAGAATATCTGTACTTTCCCACCTGGAATTCTCTCAGCAAGTGCATATAGAAACAGTACATGTAGTCAGTATGTCCTTCACAGCTGTGTGAAACCTCTGAGTAGGGAGAATAACAAGAGCTTGCAGACAGCAATCTGCCCAAGCTGATAAGAACTGTCAAGCTCTTCTGCATGCTCCCAAGTGCGGAGGAAATATCAGCTGAGCCACAGCTCATCCAATGTGCCTGGGGCCAGTCTCTTATGAAAATCTCCCCTTGGAGAGAGCAGCCTGGTGTTTAACCCTTTCACCTACTTGAACAGAGGGGCTGCAGGATAGACACCCATTGGAAAAGTTCCCCTGGCCCTTACTAACTCCAAAATATTTGTCCAGAGGATTATTTAGAAAAGGTCTATTTGGCATAGCCCAGTGCTATCCAAGGGACCACCAGCGTAACTGGATGGAATCAGCACTGGGATTTCACAGCCAGAACCAGCCTGGTTTAGTTCTTCCGTCCATAAAAATGATAACCACTTCCTCTTCCTTTCTGCTTCCTTTAACAGATTCTGAGCTGGTGTCTATAATCCTTAGAGCTAACTTCACTCTCTTACTTTAGTGCAAGTTGCAAATTCCACTTCCCTTGCCTTGAATTCACTGGTACGAAGCCTCTGAGACTCCATTTCGTGTGTTCTCCGGCACATCATTAATCAGGATCTCCTTTTTTAACTAAACTGCTGATTGCTTTTGGGTTTCTCATCTGTTCAGCAAACTTTGCCTCTCTAGGCCTAAATTTCACTGTGCAGCCATCTCCTGCAGAGAGAGACTGCTCAGCCAAGGGAACGGCTGATGTTCTCAAGGAACCAGAAAAATCAATAAAAATTCCTGTTTTTTTTTCTTCAATACTTGCATCTTAGCTGGTTCTAGTTCAGAAATTCTCTGCTCTGTACTTCAAAGGTAGTTTTCCATCGCTTTCCTTGAGCTTACAATTCCCTTTCGGCCACTGAGACAGCTCTCTGCTTGCATTGTCCTCAGTTAGTTTAAGGATTCAGGATTAATATGTTAAGGACACAGAGTTTCAGAGCTTTTGACTGTGTCTGTAGTAATACTACCTGCACAGGTATTTGTGAAGGAAGATCTTTGCAATGAACATAACATGACAGCCTAAATATATCCAGCTTGAAGAGCCAAAACTCTACCTGAGGAGTGGTGAGTAGTAATCTTATTTTGTGTCTATATGGCTTATATAGTGCATGTGTGTGGAGCGAATGTGACAAAGGTAGAGAACAGCTATACTTAGTTTCTCTTTGTTTATGCTTTGTTCAGGCACGAGCGATTTGCCAGTATTTTAAATGGGTTGAGCATCCACCCTGTCTCAAATCATGTCCTGGAGTTCATTGTTGATGAACGCAGTCAGCTGAAGAATGGAGATAATTGCAAGGCATCTTTTTCTGAGGCTGTAAGAGGATAAGAAAGATTTTCCCATTAAACAGAATGAGTTCATCAAGATTTATTCTTTTTTCCTTTGGGGATCATATTAATAATTTGCACAGGCAGACAAAGCCTAAAACTAACCCAACATCTATTGGAGCACCAGAAAGATCCAGTTCTGTAAAGACCAGTTTCCAGCCTAAAGCAAATCACTGAGACAACGATAAAAACTTTGCCTTAGCTTTCAGCTGCCTTTAGTGCTGGGAGAGAACTTGACAAGGTTGCAAGTGAAGCAGACAGGGAAATACGCAGTTTATTTTTGTGCTTATTTGATTTTTTTGCTTTGTGTTGATGTGCAAGATACGCTGACAATGAGATCTTTCGTCCTCTATGAAAGGAGAAACGAAGCTTTTATACACACCTCAGAAAGAAACAGTGTTTGAGTAATTTGTACCAATGGCTTTGGGCTGTCCTGAGACACAGCTTCTTTCATTATCCATTAACTTAGATAATACTGGAGAGCAAATCTTCCATGGAACTCTTTGTATGCAAATCTTCAGAAGCCTGGGAGTAAATGCAATTCTTTCATTCTATAGATTAAGTTGGCAAGAGACGAAGGGCAGATGTGAAGGTCTGTATGCAGTAAAATAGAGAAATACGACTAAATTTTAAGAATTTACTCTTACAGAATATTGTCTACAAGTCCCTGCCTCATCAGACAGCTTACAACAGAAATTCACTTTTAAGCTGCACAATTTTTGAGAAAACACTACAAAATAATCTAGATCAGTCTCTCAATTACTAGTTCACCTGTAACTAAAAAGCCACATTTAACCGCTAAAAATATGCATGTAAATTGAGATCTGATAGACAAACTTAACTATAAGCAGCGCTACCATGCTTTTCTCCACCAATAATTATTCTTGTCCTTGATAAATCAAGCAAGTGAGGGTTCTGCTAGAATTACTGGAATGACTGTTTCACAGGGGTAATGTGGCTTATTTGCTTTGTCCGTTCATTCAAGACCATTCATTATCAATTTCTTGTACAATACTACCATCATAATAAGGTAATGCTGCCATCAGTAGAAGCAGCATTACCATATAACCTCATCATTGCTCTTTGGGGGAGCATTAACTCATGTTCTGCTTATCAGTAAAATCTCTGTCCTTCAGCCTGCTGACAAGAGCTATTTCCTGCAACAGAGCCAGAACTCCTATTTGTCAACAGCAATTAGTAAAAAGAGAGCACACATGTGTATAAATATACGAATAAAGAATTGCCTAGGGACAATCTAACACTCCTAAAATGACAGTTTGCTGTGTTTGTGTCCCAGTTTATATAAGATTTGTATAGAACCATAGAATCCTAGTATGGTCTGGGTTGGAAAGGACCTTGTACCGACCTCCCTCTCATGGGTAGAGACATCTTCCACTAAACCAGGTTGCTCAAAGCCCCGTCCAACCTGGCCTTGACCTTTTTTTCTACCTAAGCCAGTATTACTTCATTGTGTTAAGGTCTGATCCTTCCAAGACAAAGCTTGTGACTTCTACAGAAGGGCACTTCAGTTCCTGTATTTATCTTAAAGCTCCTGCAAAGATTTATAAAAGAAGTGAAATACAACCTGAGATGAATTTGGTATTCAGAATGGTGACACCTAATTTAGGACACTAAAGTAGATTAACTGACATCTAAGTGCACTGAAATGCTATATTAAATGCAATGGGAATGAAGAACAAATAGAATCTTATTTAGGTTTGTGCTGTGGGAGCCATCAGAAATATCCAAGGAAGAAGTGTGTCATTGTATTTATATTAATAAGGATGATATATGAGACTGATAAAAAGGACCATGTGATCCTGTATAGTGCATTCATGCCAGGCTGCTTTTACTTTCAATGAGTAAAGAGCAGCATCTTGCAAAAGTCATTATTAAAGAGTCATCTTTTTTACTGTGCAATTAACTTAGTCCTAGCCTATATGATATAAGATTATTTTGGGGGGATAGCAATTAATTTCAGTCATGGCTGATATTTAGCAATGATTCTCTGTAGCCAGTTTATGTAACAGGGACGAGCTATCTAGTCATTGCACTTGGGAAAATTCCCTTCTTACTTGCTCCCTTTCTGCTTGCTTTAATCCTCATGACCAGTGTTTCATTTAGGAATGGATATTTAGCACACAGTATTGTTTAAATTTCCTCTTGAGTAAAAAGTCATCTTAAAATCTTCCTAAGCATTTCCACAAATGTAAGAAAAAATCAGAGTTATGAAGATGTGTGTTGTCCTTTATGAACAGGCTCTGAATTTCAGATCTTTAGATGCCTAACTAGGGAAGATGTATCTAAGTACATTGAAGCACTACTTGGCTGGAATTAAAAATGAATAGCATGTAGTCTGGGTGCACACTGATGAGAACTGTCAGGTATACAAGGAAGGATTGTCATTACAGGTCTCATGTAGAACAGAAGTCTATATGCACTAAGTAGCATTTCATTCTCTTAAAGGGGTTTTTATTCCTACTTTCTCAAGGGAAATGTATTTCCAAACTGCTTTCCATAGATCTGCTCCAAAGTTTGCATTAGGCAGGACTTTTCCTCTACCTGCAAACCTTATCCATAGGTATTCTGGCTTTTTCAGGATATCATTAAGTTTGAAACATACGTACCAAGACTATTTAAATGAGTTGTTAATTAGTCAGTGCTTAAACAACACATTTTCTCTAGTGTACTGTTCCAATACTAATAACTCAAGCTCTTCCCATCTGTTTGAATCCACCTGTTATCATTATTTTAAACCCACGAAGAAAAGTCTCCAATGAAGGAACCAATTTCATAGTATATGTTCATACCCAGAAACAATGATAATACTTATTGTTGCTACTGTAAGGCACATGATACCTATTTTCCTTTAGTGTTAATATTATAAATTGAAATTTATACCAGAAATTATTTGCTTTGGGAAAAGAGAATTTTGTATTTTCTGAGGGAGAAGAGATGCTGGAAAAAAAAATTTCCATATGACCACATGCTTTCATTAAAGTAACTATTTGCACATATATTTCATTAAATAAGACTCACCATAACTTACACCAACTTCATGAGATTAATCTTCTGTACATCTGAGCATCTTCCATGGTATATCCTTAAATGTTCTAGATGCAGAAACCTGCAGATGTTTTTTTTCTTAGTAAGCATTTTTCCTTAGAAAAGTGATTTAAGGCAGGGGAAACCAGGTAACCTGGGGCAATGCAAACCACGGTTCTGAGCCAGTATTACTGTTCTACAGCTTGTTGTTATATCTTAATTCATCCCTCTTATATTTCTCCTTTTTTTTTTTTTTCCCCCCAAAATAAAGTGAATTAAAGGGTAACATTCGAACTGAAATATCAGGTATATAAAAATATACTTTAGTATATAGGAGCATGTGTGTCAGAGGAGCTATGCCTCAATGGGCATCCAGGACTTTACTTGTTTTAATACATGCAGCTATCCAGTGACATCTGAGATGTACCCACCACCATGGGGCCCCCAGGTTCTGACTTCTCTCTCCAGCAGATGCATCGAGTAGCTCTCCCAGACTGAGGGGTCTCTGACACCAGATACCTGTGTACTGAATAAAAGTCCAGGTAAACACAACAACAGGATCCTAAGGAAGGGTTCAGTTGGCCAAATGTAGGTGCATAACCCAAGCTTAATCCTTCAGCAATGGCCATGAGCCTGCTAGAAGACTGCAGCTATGCCCTCCAGTGCTCTGACATAGCATGTTTGTCAGTCTAGAGATCTGGCAATCTGCAAATCAGTGAGTGAACTGCAAAGGGTAGGCTTGGAGCATTTAATTAACTCTGACTGGTGCTAGGCAGGTTAGGTAGCAGTATAAAAGTGAAATCTATTTGCATTAGTTTGTTTGCATTACTGTAGGTGTAATAAAGGCAATAGATGGTACAACAGACAAAGCCCAATTTACTTCAAGAAAACTGAAAACAGAATTTTACCCTATGATACCAAAAGCCTTTCTCAAGATTCGGTTGCTCAGGATGTCAGATAACTGAGAACTTATTTATACTATTATCCTTTTCCCTTTCCCAGCAAGAGCAAAGTGTATGAGAACATACACCCACAAGATAACACAGTTACAGATAAACAATGCACATAAACAAACAGGCACAAAGCTGATCTGTGCCTGGATCTGGGGCTGCTAGAACAGTATTCACAGACGGAAGGCAATAATCCCACATGCACATGTTCTTACAGTCTGCTGTGGTGGCCAACAGCATAGAGCTACGAGTTGCTGCCAAATGAGCTCCACACAAAGTTGTTCCTCCATGTGAATTCCTGAAAACATGTACTCAACACAAAGAAATCTCATTTTCCTGTTGTGAATCAGACTGGGAGCTTGTATTATTTGTTAAAATGTTGAACCACTCTTGCAGTACTCTTGGGTATATAAACAAGCACATGATACCATTCTGCAGGCAACTGAACATTAGGAGTCATGAAAGAAGCCAAATCCCTCCTTTACACTTCAAGAAGTACCTCTCAATCTCACACCCTGCAGAGATCAAATGCTGCCTCAGCCTGCATTTCTGACCATTACTTCCCATCAAATTATGACCCTATCACCTCGGAAATGTTACTCAAGATATTCGTATGAGAGAAACTTAATGTTCTTTTCCTTTATGTAGCTGCTTTGCATACACATCTACAGCATTCCTGCTCTGAAATCCCTCCGTGTTTCTAGAGTGAGAAATTTTAACATTTCATATGTTTCCCATTCTTTCATATCACTTGCAAATGGTGCCATGATTTCAGACTATACATTTGGCAAACCTGATCAAAGTATATTAAGCACTATCAAAAATGCCTCTATCATTTGATGGTAAGGATACAATGTGACATGTCATTCAGTGCCAGTAGAGACCTGTCATATACTGGTGTTTCTGTTTCAGGGTGTCGTGGTTTAAGCCATAAATCAGCCACGCAGTTTGTTCACTCACTTCCCCCTTTTTCTTCCCTCTGCTCC
>JAOEHY010007092.1:0-11449 GCA_025447955.1 Psilopsiagon aurifrons | reverse complement strand
TAGGGGTTTTATTTTTTTTTTTGGGGGTTTTTTTGTTTGTTTGGGTTTTTTTTTTTTTTTTTTTAAATCCAGATTATTTTTTTCAATACAGAATCAAAACTCAATGAATTTTATTAGTTTATAAAAAGTTAAACATCTCTTTATCTTAGTATTTAATCAAACAGGCTTATATCCAAATTAGTTCCAATGAGCTTTAGGTGAGGATCAGGTACCACATTGTTTCTTACCTAGGAAAGCTGTTATCCAAAGTGTGTCAGTTGTTTTGAGTATTTCCATGCATTAAAGTTTAGATGAAAATTGTACAAAATTGTAGGGGAAGGCTAATTTCTAAAGAAGTGATCTAGCTTAAATTAATTTTTGACAACTAAAAGTACATTTATTAGATTTCTGAGTAAATAAATTAGATCTAAATGCAGAAAATAGTTT
This sequence comes from Psilopsiagon aurifrons, assembly GCA_025447955.1. NCBI lineage: Eukaryota > Metazoa > Chordata > Aves > Psittaciformes > Psittacidae > Psilopsiagon > Psilopsiagon aurifrons. The sequence goes on along the minus strand of JAOEHY010007092.1, from coordinate 11,023 downwards.
AGGAAAAATTTCAGGCTTTCCAGTTATTTGGATTTAGATTGTTCTCACTCACGGCATTCTCAGCAGCCTCATTATAAAGAACATTTTGGCTGTGATCATCCTAGAGTTAGGCAGAATATAAAAAATACAAGCTTTAAAAAATCATTCCTTTGATTCAGAACTGTAGATAGTGATAGCTATAATATCAGGAGCAGTGGCTAAGAAGTCTTATTAAATCAATACATTCTTGTGGGCATTTCTAATATAGTGGGATTAAGGATAGCAGAAAATAAGACGGAAAAAAAATCAGTCAGAGCTAGTTATGATAGAGTAGTGAAGGGAGAATACAAACATGAGGAATTTGGGAGAGAAGACTCAGAATTATAGAAGTGCATGCAAATAGAGAGCTAACAGCTAACTGACAAATACTTTCTTTAAGCCACTGGTTGATATGTGTAATACATTTACTTCTCTTCCTGATAATCTTAATTTAGAGACAGCTTTCAGCATTGTTTGGCAAGTATATTCTCATATATTTTTATAGACGTAGAGGTCACTGCTCAAATGATAGTGAGTTTGTAACAAAGTAATGTTTTTTTCAGTGAAACAGATATGAACACTAAAGGATGTAGGTGACTCCAAAACACAGATCATTTTCTCTTACATTCTCTTCTCAAAATCAAAATTGTTATCCACATTTATTCCTGCCCTTACCTGTCCAAGAGAAAGATGAAAGCACTGCCATCCATCAGTCTTTGATGTTTCTTAAACTTACTAGCTTTTCCTGTTGCACTGAAAATTCTCAAGTTCTTTTATATCTACCCAGATTGAGTTGCCTGGCTCTCAGCTAAACCAGGAAATGATTCAGAAAGTAAATAAAACTTTTCACACTTCTGCTGTGAAACCTAATTTGAGGTATACCCTGTATACACCTCACATATAGTGACTGGATCGTGTATTGTCTAAAATGTGGTCTCAAAATCACTCAGATGCATCTTTTTCAAACTGAGGGCTGGAAGAAAAGTAAATAATGCCCACTTTTTATGTACAGTTTACATCTATGGTATTTGGCCAAGCATGAGGAATCTTAATACTATGCCTTCCCAGTACAAATAGATTAAATATAAAATTCTTCACTTTCACAAGGGTCTACAGCATATAAGCTATTGGTTAGGCTTTAATTAGAATATGAAGGGACCTCTATGTCTTATCTGTTAAATACTGTTATGGAGAAAGAAACATTTCACAAAGTCAGTTGGAGTTTGGGAGCAAGTAGGCTGTACTTGTTTGTGCTGTCCTCTGCAGACAACAGAGTTCTTGTCTCTTGCAGTGAGTGTTATCTGTCCCTCTGGGAGGTTTTTTTTTGTTTGCTTGTTTGTTTGTTTGTTTAGGTTTGTTGTTGACTTTTTATTTTATTATTTATAAATTGCTGAATTCAATGAATATGGAGTTACCTGGGTATTCTGTTATCCATTTCTTGTTGACTCCTTGTGCTGCATGTGCTTTAGCTGAAGTATCTATCTTTCCCTGTGCACTATAGTGTGACTAGTGCATGATTTTGCTTCCTTTTCTGTACTTCAGCTGTTGCAACAGATGAGTTGGGAATTCCAGCTATCTAGTTTGAATCAGATTTGCGGGGGTTGTTTGGTTGGTTCTCAGGTTATTAAAGACTCCCTAAACTGAAGGAAAATGCAAAGAAGTTCTTTTTTTTCTGATATAAACAATAAAAATACAGAAATGCAAACCTTCCTACTTTCAGAATCTGTGATAGCAACAAAACTAAGGAATCTGTTTAATTTCCTGCAAGTTGCTGACATACATTCTCCTCTTGCTAGTGGATGGGACTTCTGCCCACCCATGCTCCTCACCTGCTTGGCGAGGCAAGTTGCAGCGCGCACTTGAGCTGGCTGGCAGCAGCACCCGCATCTTCAGCTGCTGCTTCCCAGAACAAGTTCAGCAGCAACACCTTTCATTGGATGGGACATCGATTTGGATCTCTGCCCTCCAGCCAGCTGCCAACTTTCCTGAACCTACTGAGAAATGCCTTATATGTAAGACTCTGTACTGTTCTGTCAGTTTTGGCTAATGAGCCATCAGATTCAGAAGTTCACAACGTGAGAGAGATAGACAGTTGAAATCATGTAGTGTTTGCATACACCAAGCTTCCTTATAATAGCAGGCCAATACAAAATAAAACAATAAAAATAAATAAAAGATAAAATCTAAAAGAGTGAAATGAGAACAACAGAAATATCACAAAAAAAAAAAAAAAAAAGAAGAGCTTGGGCACAAATAAGAGAGATATTGAAAGAAAGAAAAAGAAGGATTTTTAAAGGTAGAAAGAGATATAAAATAGAAGATAACAGAGGAAGGAAAAAAGAGAACACTAAGAATTAAACACAAAATGAAGAACAAAAAGTCTTCAGATTTGAAGGAAATAAAAAAATAAGACAAAGATGTGAGCTTAAACTGGTGATAGACAGTTAATTTAACTTATATAATGCTGTATTTCACTTCTGCCAGGTGAAGGATTTTCAGCAAAATCTGTTACATTTGCAGTGCTCCTCTTCTCTGCCACAACATAAAATCTTTCAGTTTCTTAACTATGCAGTCTTAAAGTCTTTAATTTTCTATTATTGTAGTAACTGCGAGCTATAAAACTTTAATTTTTATAAAATAGAATCAAATGTATAAACTTGCTATACAGTATCTTAGTCTATATTTAAATAATCTGCTTTCAAATTAAATATAACTTAATAAATTCGGTAAAATTATTTAATAAAAAATTCTGTAGCTCTTTAACACTTCTCCTCAGTAGTCCCAAAGTTCTGAAATAAGAATAGAGTACTGAGAGCCATAATACACATGTTTGCAAATTTAGGTCAAAACATACAAGTAAGGTAATCTAGCCCGGGGGCCCATCTGGAGCTCACTGATTCCCAGGTTCAGGTGCTTGCTTTCTTCATTTACTCATCTAGTCTCTTACTTGATGAACTATGCTTGATGGATGGCCTTTTTGATTAAAATTTAGGTGGTCCTGATTTTGAAGCAGAATTTGTATTTCTGTGCTATCCCTAGAATCATCCTTCCAATCACGTCACCTTCCAGTGCCAGAATTCTTGACTTTTTGTCTCAGGGCAGCACAAAATGAGAGGGAGATATTTTCAGTTTCTCCTGCCTTTTTCTTCCTTAAGAAATGCATTTTTAGTAAATATTATTACTAGCAAATTATTATAAAAATTTCATCAGAGATGCTTAAAATATTTTATTTTTAATATTCTTTAATATTTTAAAAATAACATTATTATTTTTTTCTCTATTAGTTATAACTAATGCATTCTGAATTTAAATATTCAATAGCCTTAGGTAAAAAACAGCCAGTGATCCGTATGCTGATCTACTCTGCCTGGGGAAGTTTCTAACATGAATACAAGCAGAATCTTTGGATGTAGGATGACTCTGCACTAACTTCAGGCACTCTGCTGCAAATATATATATTGCAGACACTCATCCTAGTCTCACTTTAGAGTTAATGAAGAGATAAATATCACTTCATGTAGTATGATTTCTTCTATGCGAAGGTATCTGTCTAAAATATGTCAGTCACCCTAAATATGTATAGTTCTTTCTTTTCTCTATACTGCAGCTATGTGTCACTAGGGCAAATCATACCTCAAGAAAATTCCAAATTTCCAATTCAAACAAACCCATAACTTTCTTTAAATATTTCAGATACCTAAAGCTGCAGGGACCTTTGCATTATAGTTTGAATCAAGAAATCTGTATTTCAACTTGGTCCCAGTCTGTTGCGAGAGGGACATATTTCTAGTTTGCCTTTTGCTCTGATCTCACTGAAACTAGGGAAATGTTTTGTGGGGTAAATTATATCTAATTTTAAACCACACAAAGAATAGAGAATAATTAACTAAATCATTTCAGGTTGGAATATTTACTGCATACAAACTAGAATGATACAAGCATTTATTTGTAATGACATGCACCACTCGAAAGATCTAGTCATTCCAGCCTCATGTGAACAGAAACTTTATGCATGTTGACAGAAACCTTATGCCATGATATACCATCATTTAGTTCTTACATCATTTACAGATGGAGAAAGGTGGTAGTAAGACTCAAAGAAAAAAAGAAAAAAGCAAACATTTTTTATCAGAGTACTATTGAGAATTTAATACTGCAGCAAAGGAATACTGAAAAAAAATTCCCAAAGTAACCCACTGAATCCACTAATCCATTACTACTGGTCTTCCCCCTCCCCTCCATGCTTAAGGTTCCGATCTCTCATAACAGAGCTAGGCCCAGAAAAATACTCACTTTGAACAAGCACTGTTCATTCCATAGACTGAATGAATTTGAAAACAAAGTCAATCATCTTCCCCTTGTGCTGCTCTAAGGTAGTTCTAAGGTACTTCAGACTAGTCTGTGTGGAGCTGGACAGAAGCAATTCTCTAACTGGGTTTTACATTTTAATGGTGCTAAGTAAAGCATTAGAATTAGCATTACAGCATCTTTATCCTTAAAATTTAATTCTTCAGGGGCATAATTACAAGTAATGATGTGGAAATGAGTCAATTTGTCGGTTTATGATGTGCTGGGGTGGTGTAAGTTTTACACCTAATGCAGGACTATTTCTTTTAAAGCTGTCCTTCCCCTTGTCCCTGTGATAAAGCTGTTATACAAGATAAAGTATGTCCATCCATTAAACCAGGATGTGTAATCTGTTTTCACTGACTCCTTATAAATCATTCAGCAAGAGGTGTGGAAATCAGTGTTTGCTGAGGAAAGCTCAGCTAGTATACTGCCTCTACAAAATGTCAAAGCTCTTTGGGCTGAAGGAACTTCACCTTGTGAGGTGATTGCAGGCATTTCTTTGAAAGGAGGCTGACAGGCCACTGCCAATGAGTCAAAAGCGAAACATTAAACATTTCTCTGAAAACTTCAGAGAACCTTCACTTCTCCTTAGTTCTGCATAAAAAAGTAGTAGGAAATATTTTTTCTGTAAAGTTACTCCTTTCAGTCTTCTCAATATGGAGTCTCTGCTTCAATATTCAAGTGTAGCCCCCTAATTTAAGATATCTAGAATTAGACAGTTTAAGACTCCTGCATTAACAATAGTGGTACATTTTCCTTTAGGTTTTGTTATTATAGATTTATAAAGCTATATGTATGACTTTGCTTTGTGAAAGCTTTGTCAACAAGACATTTAGGAAGAAAAAAAAAATTAAAAAATCTTCCTCTTTTGTTTTTCATCTTGCTTTATGAACAGATCATGCGGCATAATGCAAGAGATCACAACTATCAGAGTGATTTCAGTCAGAGTGCCATGCTGCCATTACGATGCTGCTTTAGGACTTGAACCTATAACTCTGTGACATACCCCCAGTGTTATCACAATCAATAGAGGAAGTCTGCAACAGTGAGATCTGAATCTATGTACTCTGAAGGGTAGTTTAGGGTCAGACCAGAAACCAATCTTTCTCATGAAGGAGTGAGACTCATCACACCTGAACTTAAAAGCCCACAAATATGCTTTCCAAAAGCACAACCATTTTTACTGCGAGTTTCACCTGTGAAACCCTGAAGTGGGCCTATTGGAGCCATTTAAAGCTGGCTGTGTCTGGCATAGGGCAGGCCTGGATTCTTCTCACAGTGAGTTATCCCTTCAGCCCCTCACTGCCAGCACCTAGGCTTCTGCACCCAAAACAGTTCAAAGAGCAGAACTTTCCACATTTTTTAAAAGCCTATTTATGGGACTTACATTTGAAATAGTATTGAAGACCACCCAGTATGGGATTCATTTAGCTAAACAGACATGTAACATGTGAATGAATCTTGCTTAGCCACCAAATCTTCATTTGGTTCCAAACATGAATACCTACTGTTATATGAGATACCAGCAAAATCTGCATAATGATGATAGAACTTGAGACAAGATTTCAAGGGACAAAAAATGCTCGACGTTGGGAAGAGAAAGGCAATAAAAGAGAGCAATAGCAGAGGGAGCACCAAGGTCAGAGAACAAGGAGGGGCTCCATGGCACTGGATATTGGTGCAGCACGTGGAGGACCCAAGACAGAGTGGCTTTTTGCCTGAAGATCCACAGTCTGTGCAAAGCCCTTTACAGAGGAGACAAAATTGTAATAGGCAAGCTATAATCATAATCTCCCAAACCCCATTCAACTGTGCCAGGAAGTGTGGGTAAGAAGAGTCAGGAATGAAAGAATGAGGTTGGATGTGGGAAAAATGGGAGTTTGTCTTTAATTCTTACTACTGAAATCTATTTTAATTGTGAATAAGTTAATTTTTACCCAGTCAGTTGAGTTTTGTGCACAACTGTAACTGTAATCTGCCCGTCTTTAACTCAGCCTGCAAGTTTTGTCATCCTGTTTTCTCCTCGCTGTCCCTCTTTGGAGGGAGAAACAACTTGTGGTTGGGCAGGTGAATGTCTGTTAGCCAAGGCTTTCACACCACAGGAACTAAAGTTCTATTCCGTGGAAGAAAAAACTCTGTTAGATATAGATTTAATGGATAGAAAAGCTACGTTCTGATAAGATATTTGATATTTACTGTCAAATTGCAAGATCATTCTTTTGCTCTGGATCTCATAATATTAAATATTAAGAAGTTGTATGAAATGATAACATTTCTTGATTTTGGAGCTGACATAAAGTGGAAGATTTGAAAGGTGGTAGGCTAAAGTCAAACATATATCAATGACTCAGTCAGCTACTCAGAACTGATTCAATTTGATAAGGCAAAATACAAAATATTTACACTTAGCATTAATTGGTTGAAGAAACAGAAGAGGCAGCATTAGTGGGCAAGCAGTAGAACTGAGCAAGGGAACTGAGAGTTACAGAGCGTAGTAAGTTGAAAGTTCTTCATACTGTTGTGAAAAAGGAAAATATAGTGGCATGTACAATAGATGCATTGTCTGAAGCAAAACTAAATTATTTTTCCATCCTACATGGCAAGTGGTAAGACATCAGCTTCAGTCATGTATTTAATTCTGGGACACACGCAATTCAAGAGGATATAAGCCAATTGGAAAGATGCCATGGGTAAAAAGAAAATAGTCAGAGATCTAGAAAATATAACGTACAGAATGGATTAAGGGACTGGGGATATTTAGTTTAGAGAAATGGAAACCTATAGGTGTAAAGGCCTGATGCACAGAAGAAGAGAATAATCTGTTCTATAAACCTATAGTAGGCACCAAAAAGAATAATACATTAATAATTGTGTGTGAGAGAGAGAGTGATGATGTGTTTTCCCGCAGGAAATATAAGGAAGCATTGGGTTAGATTACGTGGGGATACTGTCAAACTTCTATTACTGGAAGTTTTAGAAAAAATCTAGACAAGCACATATACTGAATGAATTCGGTGTATGTGACTTTTTGTCTCCAGGCAGGAGAATGGAGTAAATGAATTACTGAGGTTCTGTTCAGTTTTTTTTTAATTATTTTTTGTGGTGTTGTTAAGACTACTACTCTTGCCAAATACAAGAATAGTTAAAAATGTCTGTATAAAATGTTATTTTCTTTGTTTTTCTGTTATCATTAAACTGTCAAATCATAAAAGTTCTCATAAATTTTTTGGTATACTTGGAGGTACTAATTTTAGTAAAATAAACACAGCCTGTGTTCGTTTTTACACTCTTTAAATACTATTTCCCCTCTAGTGAATACTTTAATCCATTTCCAAAGTTTTCTCAATATCAGGAGAACTAAGTACTAACAATCTTTAACATCAGCAAAAGCTGTATGTGTTCCAGTACTTCACCTCTGTTGCAAGTGATATGAAAACCTTTCATGTCTCTTCTTTTTTTATTTTTTAGATTTCTCTTTCTGTTTGACAGAACAGAGGCAGGTTTTTGTTGCCAGCTATGAGTCCAGAACAGTAGGATGACATTTCTTTGGAAAACTATGTCTTGTGTCATCCTCAGAGCATGGCAATAAGAGTATAATTACTTCTGAATGGCCTAAAAGAGACATTTTGGAAATGAATAATAATGTTCCTTATGCAGGAAAAACGTATGATTTAAAAATATAGATGGAATCCTAAAGAGACTTGGAAACAAATACTGATTTAATTTTATGGTGGAAATATGCTGGTGCTAGGACAATGCTGTATTTATTCTGTGGCCTAATAAAGATGGAATCAGTCTGTCTACACCATCCATGCCAGCAGTAACACAAAGATATAAGATTTTGTTTGGTATAATTTTTATATTAAATGATCATCCTGAATTCTGCTGTCAATAAGGACATCTGATAGTAAAGTTTTCTGTGTGAGATTTAAACGTACCAAAATTGGTGACGTAAAACTTTTATTTTCACTATGAGGCATTATCCTACAATTTTTAAAGGGGAAAAAAACACAATGGAAGCAATATGTCATTTTTTTGAAAAATCACTATAAGTAAGAATATTTAAGAAATAATATTTATATGAAATGAGCACTGCTCTTCAAGAAAAATCCCTAAGGAATAAACATTTTTTACTTAGAAAAATCAAATTTGTTGGGTTTTCTCCCAAGAATAGGTTAGGAAATATTATGGGAGCACAAGAAATTTAATAGTCAAGTAGTCCATAATTCAAGAAGAGATTTATGGACTCATTTATTGAAAAAAAAACCAAAACCAAAACCAAAACAAAACAGAAACCAAAAATTAAAGCCATACAGTATCGGGTATTCTGAAAAGACAAAATAAATGCACATATGTACTTATGTACATTTTTGAAAATTTAAATATCATGTAGTCTTGCTGCAAACAAGAACAAAAACCCCACAGTGCTATAAAGAAAACACTGGACATAATTTTTATGCTTCTGCTTTTGTACGGGTTTGAAAAATATTATTAACTTTTCTGACTGTGAGACTTTTTTTAAGCTTTGCTTCATGAAGAGTGCCTGCTGAAAGCACAGGTCTACCACCCTTTTGTGAGCATAACTTTTGGACAGAAGTGAAAAGGAAACTATGAAAAAAATTAAGCTACAAGCCTTCCTTGAAGTAAAATAGGAAAGCAATTAATTTCCAGAAGTTTTTAGTACTCTTCTTTGGTATTCCTGGAGGATTTTAGCATTAATATATGAAATTGCTTTTTAATTTTAAAAAGTCAATCTGTTGGGTGAAACATGACAAGACTTTTTTATATACATTTTCAAGAAAAAATCAGAGGTAAAGCAAAGAAATATGCTGCACCTTCGAAAAGTTTAGCACATGCATTAATAAAGAAAGTACATGTGGGACCAATATCTTTCTTTCAATCAGAAAGAGAGAAAAAGAAAGTAACAAAAAAATTCAGAATGAATCCCGAACTGTTCTAAATTATCTGTTCAGCTGTGATTTATTTTCTGTCAGTAACTGCTTTTTGCACCTTTCAAGAATTCGTTGAATCATGGAATGGTTTATGTTGGAAAAGACCGTAAGATCATCCAGTTCCAGACACCCTGCTATGGGCAGGGACAGCTTCTCACTAGACCAGCATGCTCAAGGCCCTGTCCAACCTGACCTTGAACACAGTCAAGAATCGGGCAACTACCTCTTCCTTGGGCAGCCTGTTGCAGTGTCTCACTTCCCTAGTGTGTAATGTCCCTTTTGAATTTTGTTATATTATTTAAATAAAATAAGTCTCTAATGTTTCTGGGGGTTGCTTGACAAAATTTTGAATTATATTTTCTTAGTTATGTGCTTTTATCTTTTACCATTAGTTTCTTGGTCATTGATATTCTATTTTTTTTTTTATTTAACTCATCATGTCAACCTATCACAAAATAGGAAAATTAAAAATGTTAATTTGGAACCCAATAAATAGTCTACTGAAATATTATGCAATTTATTTACTTACTATAAGTTGCGATTTAATTTATTTTGTGGTTTAACAGAGTTCTTGTGAAACGAATTATAGTTCTTCACTGAACACAGAATTTCTAACAGTTCAAAACTAAAAAAACAAAAGAGAAGAACAAAAGAGAAGAAAAGCAATTTACCATAGACTGAAGTAGTGTAGTAATTTTGAAAAGGTCAGGAATAAAATGACTGATAGAAAAACAATGTTTCATTGGCAGAATGGAATGCTATGGAAACACATTTGAAAGGGAAAAACACTGCAAAAAGCACCCTTATGAGGAACACATTAGAGAATTCAAAGTTTTTTTCAGGGAAGTAAACCAGAACATAGATATTGGAAAAATATTGTGTGAGGGGTAAGAAAAAGGGAGTACGAAAAGCAAGCACAGGTTTTTATACAAAGCATGCTAAAAGACATCAGAAATAGTCTGTTGCTTTTGCTGCCTGAGGTTGGTAGCTTGGAGGAAAAGGTTTAAGTGATTGCAAATGCGAAAAGCATTGCATAAACAGCCAGTAGCTAGAATTTGGTCTATAGAACCATTGCTACTGGCAGCAATCCCGATTGTCCAACTTGATTCGAGAAACCAATTTAACAAATTAATTTTATTAATAGTATGAAGTTGACAAATTAAATAGGAAGTGTCCTGTAACATGAACACTCTCAACCACTAAATGGCAGGGCCTTTTTTCTACGGAAGCTTATATAAAATTAATGTTGCAGCATGTTAGGATTTGTTTTGATTCATTTTTTGCTTTCTGATTCATTTTTTTTTCCCCTAGAAACAGAATTACAGGTTTATTTTTATGTATTTTTGTATGTATGAATATATATACAATATATGCACAAAATAAGGAGAAATGACAAGTTAGGCAAAAATAAGTTGAAAAAGACATGCAGGATCCATTCACTATATTTAATTTGTAGGACTTACCACATTAGGTCAAAGTGTGCTAAAACCAGTGAAAAGGTCTTCAGTCTTTCCTTGAAGGGCAGGTTCCTGTGTTTTGATCATCTTCAACGCAGCATTTGACACTTTCCTACACAACATCTTTCTCGCTAAAAGGGAGAGACATCAATTTGATAGGGGGATCTTACAGTGGATAAAGAACTGGCTGGATGGCCACATACAAAGTGTTGTGGTCAGTGGTCCAATTTTCATGTGGAGACCAGT
>JAOEHY010007091.1:11373-39098 GCA_025447955.1 Psilopsiagon aurifrons | reverse complement strand
TGCGGGTGGCGGCGGCGCGCTGTGGTGGGTCTCGCGCAGCGGTCCTTGGTGGGGCCGCCTCGCCTCAGGGTGGCGGGAGCTGAGCGGGTGAGAGCGGAGCGGAGCGGAGCGGGGGGCGATGGGAAGGGCACGGTGGCCGTGGGGGCCGCGTGTGGTAGCGGGCAGGGGCGCGGGGGGATCGCTGCCCTCCTCTGGCGCCGGGGGCAGGGAATCCCTGGGTGCTGTCGCGGACGAAGTACCAGGGCCCTGGAGAGGGTCTGCAGCACTTGCAAGGCTGCGTGGGGAGCTCTGCGTGAGGGGTGCAAGGAAGAGTGGCGTGCCCCTTGAATACCCCTAGGAAACCAGCAGGCATCAAGGAAAGAGCAGGTTCCCTTTCTCATAAACAGCTTGCTCAGTGTCCCACACCCATTCCCAAACCCAGTTTGTTGCTTCCTTAGACAAATTGTAGCAGATGCTCCTTGGCCAGAATTGTGGACATTGAGGTACAAATGAGAGTAAGGCAGCTTTCTGCCCAGTTCTTGGTGATGCTTACTCTGTATTTTTGATACAAATGGAAGCAGAAACCTTTTGCTTGCAGGTTCTTTGAGTTTTGCCTTATCATGGTTGGAGTTCGGGTGTGTTAAGTTTGAGAATCAAGTGTGTTGTTAGTAAGGGGCATAGACATGGTATTCTGGCCATTGAGCCTGAAGGCACTAACAGGATGTGGTGAAAGACTGAACAGGAAAGTTGTGATCAAAAAAGCCTCAAAATACCAGGGAAACTGAGAAAGTGTATTTATGAGGGCAATGCAATAAATTATTTTTTTCAGGCTATTAATTTTTGTGTTTTGTTCTTCTTCCTGTGCAGGTTGTTGTTTTAAGGAACATGGAGGAGTGAGCTCTCTGCAGTTTGAGTTCCTCGTCTGTAATGTCATGATCAAACGTTTGGTGGAAGATGTGCGAGTCAGGCTGCGCTCTGGAATGACTATCAGCTCACTGGGGCAGTGTGTTGAGGAGCTTGTCCTCAATAGCATTGATGCCAAAGCAACATGTGTAGCTGTAAGGGTGGATTTGGAAGCTTTTAAGGTCCAGGTGGTGGACAATGGCTCTGGGATGGGGAGAGAGGACTTAAATGCAATAGGAAGGCGTTACTTCACCAGCAAATGCAAATCAGTGGGAGACTTGGAGAAGCTCACGTTCTATGGCTTTAGAGGAGAGGCTGTAGCGAGCATAGCCAATGTGGCCAGCATAGTGGAAGTTTCATCTAAGAGCAGCAGGACAGCAAAAACGTTTGTGAAACTGTTTCACAATGGACAAGCACTGGAAGTCTGTGAAGCTGAATTGAGCAGACCAAGTGGTGGAACTACAGTCACTGTGTGTAATCTGTTCCATCAGTTACCAGTGAGGAGGAAGTGTATGGATCCTGTGTTGGAGTTTGAGAGAGTGAGGCAGAAAGTAGAGGCTATTTCGCTGATGCATCCTTCTATTTCACTATCTTTAAGGAACGACGTTTCTTGTTCTATGGTGCTTCAGCTCCCTAAGACAAGAGATGTGTGCTCACGGTTTTGTCAAATTTATGGAATTGGCAGATCCCAGAAGTTGCGAGAAATAAATCATAAGTCTGGGGGATTTGAGATTAATGGTTATATCAGTACTGAAGGGCATTACAACAAGAATATGCAGTTCTTATATGTGAATAGAAGGCTTGTTTTAAAGACAAGACTCCATAAACTAATTGATTTTTTATTAAGAAAAGAAAGCGTCATTTGCAAGGCAAAAAGTACCCCTGTAAGCAAACAGGCTAGTTCAAGTCCTGGTCGCCACCGTTGTGGCCCAGAGTTGTATGGGATCTTTGTTCTCAATGTGACCTGTGCGTACGATGACTATGATGTGTGTCTGGAACCTGCAAAGACTCTAATTGAGTTCCAAAACTGGGATGTTGTTCTAACTTGTATAGAGGAAGGAGTGAAAATATTTTTGAAACGAGAACATTTATTTATTGAACCATGTAGTGAGGACATCAGAGAATTTAATGAAGATAATGACTTTAGTTTGTGTAATGCTCCAGTTCTGAAGCCCTCATTCCCTGACGAGAAGAGCATCCAGGACAATTTTAAGAAAGCATGCGATGAAGTTGTGGATTCCTATGAAATGTGTAACTTGCAATCAAAAGATGTCAAAAGGAAATCTGTTACTCAACAAAAATCTTCAAGTCTTACAGAGTCAAATAAAAATCTACAGGAAATTGAAATCACCCCACATCAGAAGATTGATGAGCCATCTGATCCATGCAGAAACAATGAAGCGGAGATTCCACTGTCCAGGAAAGGTGATGCAGCTTCTAATTTCCTTATATCAGATATCTCAGAGCAGGAGCCAAAAGACACTAGGAGTTTCCAGAAAATGCCTGATGCTCATCTGAAACCTTCAGGAAATCTTCATTCGTCTTTCAGTGAAGGGGCCAGGTCAGAAATAAGAAAAATAGACAGTTGCAATGACCTGCAGCATTGTGCAGAGAATTACATAAAAGACATAGGAAGCCAGCAAGGCAAAGTAGTGCAGAAAAGCAATGAAGTCTGTACCTTTGACAATGATGTTACTCAGTTGTCATCTGAGAGAGAAGACTCTACTGAAGCAGCAGTGGGATCTGAAATTGTCTCTGGAAATTCACTGATGAAGCTGTGTAATGCAAGAAGAGAAGACAGGGAAACAGCTGACTTGACAGATGATACTGGAAGACGGGCTGTTAGTTCAGTACCGTTAAAATTGTGCTCTACAGGGCTCATAACATGTGTTACACAAAAAGAGCCCCCACATGAATGTGAACAAACAGAAATAAGTCTTGCATTTAACACACAACATAGACCTGGCCCTGTCAGTGCCAAGTTTGGTTTTGGACACAAAGTGAATTTTCAGTCTTTAAATTCTAAGGATGTTTCCAGTAATAAAAATAAAGAATATGCACCTCCTTACACCAGAGGCGTATGCATAGCTGATGGTAGTGAGTGGTTACAGACTAACACTTTGTCAAAAGAGGTGAGTAAGGAAGCAACTGTGCCTGTTGCCACCAGTGAAATTCATTATGAGACATCAGACATTTCAGAATTGCCACTGGCAACTTCTTCAGGTATTCCTCACAATAAAGTTATAAAAAGCATTAGAAGACAAATAGCTGTGCCAAGATCTCAGCCGTCTATGAAGCTGAGCTTGTCCACACAGCTAGGTTCATTGGAAAAGTTCAGGAGATACTATGGGAGTGACAAGTGTACACTACCAACACTGTTGTCACAGCAGAGTGAATTTGATCTCCCTGTTTTTAATTCGCAAGCTAATTGTGACTTTTCAAGGAATGATAATGACCATCATGGTAACTTGAGCACTTGTGAAAATCCAGCTGTGGAAGACACAGATTCTGATACTAGTAGTGAAGTTGTTTCTTTAGGGTATACTTTATTCTGCAGTGGAGCAACTTCAGAGGACAGACGAGCCCTTTGTCAGAGTCCTTTGACATTGCCTTATTACTCTCAGGTTAGTAACAACCGCGCAAGTTGTAAAAGATCTCCAGGATCATTGTCATCTAAACTGTCCAGAATTAAAGGTGACCACAAAGAATTAGAACAACTTAGTGAACAATTCCCAACAGATTCAGGTAGAAAAGATGACTACTCTTTTGTTCCTGGACCTTCAAATAATGATTTTTTATATAATGCTTGCCAAACATGTAAATCCTCAGTGGAAAAAATGAGGGACTGTAATTGTAGCGTTTCTAAAGGGGATGCATGCTATCAATCAGACGGTACAAGACTGGAGTCCATGAAAAGAACTGTCAGCGCATCACCACTCAGCAGCGTAGAAGAGGACTACACATTCTCTTCAGGCAGTGTTTTATCATTGCCTGCTAAAAAGGATTGTACTGATGTCATCTGTGAAGATAAAAGTACGTTAGATGGGCCCTCCAAACAAAATTTGAAAGATACTGAGGCTCCCCACACAACCTTCCTAAGTAACTTGGAATTCTCTGCATCCAACACAAGCACAGGGGATCCCAGGAGTGATGCGTGTTGTTCTGAATGGCTGCAAGATTTTGATGTTTCATCGGGTAAGACGATATACGTCAATAAAACAACTGGACTGAGCACCTACAGCACTCCTCCAGTGGCAGGATTTCAAGCTGCTTGCATTCAAGATATAACAACAATGGCTGTGAATGTTGTTTCAGAGAGCGGTAAGAGGGGTGGTGATTGTTGGAAAAAGTGGGATGAGAAAAGCTGTGTCCTGCAAAGTGCTTAAAATACCTTGCTGGCTATAAACTGTCAGGTTTATAGCCACTGCTTTACATGTAACAGGTGTATGGAAAACGGGAAAATGTTGGGAACTATGGAGACAGTAAAACATTAACCTTCAAGATATTAAATATATTTTTTAATAAAACAGTAAAAAGAAATGTCAGCAACTTGTCAATTAGCAGACAGCTGCCAAGTTTCCACCAGGCATAATCGCATTTAGGATCATCAGAGTTACATATAACTGTCATATGGAAAGTGAGAAGCGTACCTCAAAGTAAGCCTACTGGAAAAATATTGTGGTTTTAACCATTTTGTCCTAACTAAGAGCTATGTTATTTTTCTAAGAATCTGTTGTTACAGAGAGCCCCATGTTAAAATGATCATTTTTCAACCAGCATGCCAAAGTTAAAACAACCCCTGAAAATGAACAAAAAGCTAACTCTTGAGAATGTGTAGGCTCCTTTCTGCAGATTTTGGAAGACCTTTCCTTCATATTTGGCTTTGTAGGAGCTGTGGTACAGCATCGTTGGTGGTTCAGTGGTGGAGCTTTCCAGGGATGGGAGGACACTACACTGTATTGTTTTTTCAGGGGTGTGGTGTCCACGAACCCTCACTGATATATCTGTCAGGTTGGGATTTCTGTACCTTCCTGGTCTGGCTTGGCAGAACGGTGTCTTTGATAATTTTTCCTTCCATATATATGTGTCTGTGTTCTAAGTTGTTCTTCATTCTGTCTGTAGTGAGTGAAGATGCAGCCATTCCGCATGTAGACTGTATTTTCTACTGTATAATTTGTTTTGAAAATATTTCTATATTTTCAAATATAGACAATATTTGGACATATTTCTAGTATATAGGACATATTTGCCCGATCAGCCATGACAGATGATGATTGTGATTTGTTTCAGTTTTGTCTGTTACTTCCTGGTGCAGTAGGTGTTTCAGTTGTTAAGCTATTCCCTTTTAATTATGAGAATTTATGCCAATAATTCTTAATATTTATTGTGTTCCATTGAAGTAGATTTGTTACAATGTGAAGACCATCTCTGGTTTTATTAGGCATTTTATTAGATATTTAAATATACACTCCTTGTCTCACACTTTTAATTCCCGTGGTTTACCAATTTCAGTTGCCCACAGTGCTGTTCAGTAATCAAGCCAAAACACTGAGATGTGGAGCTTGACTTTCTGTGCAAAATAGTTTGGATCGTGCCTTCATTTTTATGAAGAGAATACCTCACTTGCCCTTACAGTTTCAAATAATGTGTAGCCTGTAGTCTTTCAAGATGTATATTGTTTTGCATGTCCAATGGCAATGTTCTTTCTTAGCATTATCATTGGTGTTACTCTCCATTGCATCAATGGTGCCACTCTTTCTTAACTCCACCAATGGTGTTATTCTTTGATGAGATACATGCAGCTTTTTTTCTTCTTAGGTTGAAGGTTGGACCTCCCAAACCTTCACACAGGGTGTTTGAACTGTGGCTAGACCCTATAGATCTTAGGTTTTCAAAGTTCAACAAACATGTCTTTCACATGTTTTCAAGCAAATTATATTCATTCTTTTTGTAGCCATAGGAACAAACGTAACTGTGTCCTCACACAGCATTCATATCTCTTGAAGTTGAGTGCTGTTTTGGCCTACTGTTAAGACCTAGGAGAGGGATAATTTCTTCACTTGCTATTGTATGCTTTCATTTTGCTTTTTAAATTAGTATCAGTAACCCATGGTATTGACTTAGAATTTCACAGCTTCATGATTTATTAATAACAGCATGTCATACACAAGTTCAGGGAAATTACATTTGTTGGTGACAGGTGGAAGGAGATATGAATAATCCATATCCTCTTTTCCATGTTGGCAGTGGCTGTCTGCCGTCTTTTCTAGTCAGAAGCCATGTACTCAACAGAAATGTTAGATTTTGAAGGTTAGATTCAGGCATCTTTGTACTGGTTAAAATGATTGCTACAGGAAAATTTATCAAGCTTCATTTTACCATCAGATGCCTTTTTGAATAATCTAATGCTATGCATCTGCAGTAGGTTAACATTCCAGTTCAACTTGGTCTTCATTGTTATGCCAGTTGTGTTTGCATTTGTTGTTACCTTTATTACATTATTGACTGATGTGTCATTATAGTAGTATGTTTTAGTGATCTAATTGAGGCAAGTGAAAATCAACACTCAAATACGGTAATTGTATGTGGTTTGCATGTATAAAGTAGATACATTATTACCCTCAACACTTTTTCTGATATTACGTATCAGAAAAATTGCATTAATAACATCTCTGCCAGCTTCAAATTCTCAAATTCTCAGTGGCCTTTGGACAAGAGAATCCTAGCTGTATGAACAATGTATGTCCTGAACAAGGATTTTCCCTGCAACAAGAAGCAGGGAGATGACTCTTTATTACATGTATAAAATATTGGACTTCTGTTCATGTAGGTAGTAGCTGTTTCTGTGAGCTTGTGAGAGACATGACGAAGCAAAAGTTCTGTTGAAGTCTGAATGTAGCAGCTTTCTTCAATTTGCCACAGTTTACCAGAATCCACATCAGGCCATCTTGGCTTCTGTTCTGGGGTTTGTGATGGTATGATGCTGAGTTACTCTCCTGTGCTGGGCTGCCAGTTTGGATTCTGGAAAGGACTTTCAGTCCCCAGAGTACACCATCATTGGTCCTTACGTGAATAGAGCCGACAGTCAACAATCTACAGACCGGTCTAGGATCTCATAGAGCCTTTTTACAGTGAGCTTATCAGCACGCAGCTGGTTTTCTTTGGCGTTATCACTCTGCCGCTTTTCCTGAATGCACACCCTTAATTTCTCAGTAGAAAGGAACTTTATTGATTCATTGTTGTTTCACAAAGAATAGAAGTCTGAATTGTACCAAAGGAAGGGTGAAATGTTTACCACTATGCTGGAAATCTGAGCCACTTTGCTCAATAATCTTGATAACAGTGCGAGTTTGTAATATCATTAAATCATTTCTGGGTGGGTAGGAACATGCTGTTAGGCTAACACTGGTATCTCGTGGTCTCACTGACTTGTAATTTTCGGTTTTACAAGTTTCTGATAACTGTATTAAGTATTGGTGATAGGGTGACAGTTTTAGCACGCCTTAATAGGGAGAATTGAAGAGTATTTTGATATCTGACAGACTCCTATAGGCCTCCTCTTTCTTTGGGGATAACACTTCTGATTGCACTAATTCTGGAAATAATTGTTATATGGTTAAAGCAGCAGCAATTTTTAAGGACAGTCCTGCAGAAGGCACGATACCATTTAAAAATACATTTCCTGTTGCAGGTGTGTCTGATAGTTCTCAACTTTTGACATATGTGCTGTTCTTCCTCAAGGTTAGATTGCAAAATCTGTGGGATACTCTTAATTTGTGCAGGGCTGAGCACATGCTCCTTTATGAGAATGTAACAATTGTATGGCTTTTTGTAATTTTGCATGCTGTTGAATCTGCAGCAGTAAATTTATATTGTGTTTAGGCATTCAGTTCAGGTGCCATCCGTTTAGAAGTGAGATTGTGCTACCCTTCCTTCCTAGACCTCGAAAAGAGAAGACTCTAGCAAGCCAGGATCTGAGAGGTAGGGCCAGCTTTCCAGGACATGGTGTTCTGTGGTAAAAACAAATCAAAGAATTCTCCCAGATGTCCCAACAGGAACCCAGAATTTCTCAAGGTCTGTTAACAATGGGACTGTGTGAGTCATCTCAAATCTAGAACTGGGAAAAAAAGTCTTTTAGGGTTGAAAGCAGGTTAGGGGATACTTATTTACAGGATGAAATACCCAGTTCTTTGTTGAATTATGTCAGCAGTTTGAAGAATAATTACCTACTCCCCTCTTTGTACTCGTTCCAACCTTGGAATGTGAAAAATAGCTTCAATCCTCACCCTTTTTTTTTTTGTGTGTGTGGTGGAAAGGATGAAGTCATCTTTTTGGTATGTGGCTTTGTCCAGAGGGAGTGGGTATCAAAACAGGTCTTTCTTTCCCTTCCCTGTGCCCCCCCCATCCATTTCCAGGGCCTGTTGAATTGTGCTGCAGCATGTTTAGGAGTCGGAAAGCTGCAGTGTCTTTCCTAGTTAAAACAGATTTCCATTATTTATTTGTACATTCAATCCTTTTTATGAAGAAAAAACCCCCATACCAATTTGTGTGAGGTAAAGGTACCAAATGCATCTTTGCACCTTCTGTTGATGGATAGTCTGTATTATCTGTGTGCTCTTTCCTAGATCCTGAAGGGGAGTCTCTCCAGTCGTTGCTTTCAGAATGGGATAATCCTGTTTTTGTTCCCTGCCCAGAGGTAAGTGTTACCTCACATCTCATGCTAAAGTAGCAATTGTTTTAGCCTTCTGTTATATTCTGACATGGGGATCAAAATTGCACATATGTAATTGTTGCATGAAAGTCATTCGGTGATATCTTGGACTATAGACCTTTTAGTTATGTTTCTATAAACTTTTTATATGTAAGTCATTGTTCTGATTTATTCAAAGACAGAGAAGCAGATATAAGGCTAATCTTTTGCCTTATGTAATTTCAAACACAAATATTATTGTAAGTTGTCTTTCCCTCAACAGAGATACAGAGATAATAATCTTAAAATTAAGATTTTTTGAATGGCAAAACTGCAGTATAATGTCTGTCCTCTTTGTGGACAGAGCTTTGTCATCTGGGATGCAATGAGTCTTAAAAGTGCATTTTACTATAGTTGTTTTTATAGCTTGGCAGAATTATAACATGTGAGTGGGACACAGTGTTGGAGGTTTTACATAAACTTCCTTTGTTGTCATGGGGCAGCATTATCTTCAGTCATCATGTTGTGTGTGTGTAAACATACGTATGTAAGGGTGTCCACCTGCAAACAATAGGGAGGGAGTAGCAAACCACCTGCTGGTGAGTTTCTGAAAAGAAGCCGTTCTGTTCAGTTGTTGCTGTGATGTGTACTCTGACTCATTTCAGGGTAATGCATCTTTGTAGTGCAGTCCATTGAGACCCCATGCAAGCTGAGAATTAACTTCAGCTTTTCTGATAAATACTTGAAATCAGCTGGGTGCATTGGAGTTAGTAGCTAATATTCCAGTGGGAAGGTATGCGGGGATGGAAATTGGGATTTCTGGATGTTATCTTTTGCTAGTGCTGTTCTTAAGGAACCTTGGTTTGTCAAAATACAGTTGTTTCCATTTTTTCTTAAAGCTGTTTTTTTGGGGTATTTTGTGTTTGTCTGGGGGTTTTACCAAATCCTTTATAACTTGCTTGATCCGTAATTCTGTTTTTACAGATAGCCGTTGATGTGACCAGCAGTCAGGCTGACAATCTGGCTGTGAAAATTCACAACATCTTATATCCTTATCGTTTCACTAAAGACATGGTTCATTCGATGCAGGTACAATATGATCTATTTCAACTTTTCACCTGCAAATTCCCACTCAGGAGATGTGTTTTGCTAATGTTTCTGACTGGTGGGAAAGGGGCATCCGGGGACATAGTATCCCTAACTTTCACAAACACCAATGCCAATTCTGGTTGCTGTATGATAACAGCAGACACAGACGTCATGTCAGATCTTAGTATCGTCTCATGGTTGACAACTTGCTGTCTGCAAGTGACTCTAAAATTCCTTGACTGTATGGTTAAATCAAATCAAGAGGCTGCCCTGTTACAGCTGCTTAGAAACAATGTTAACGACATTTCAGTGGGCATTTTTTTCTATTTAATGTAGGCATTTGCGTAGTTTGTATTCTTCTGAAATCTGTCTTCTGTATCCTCCACTTTTATTGACCTTAGAAATTTAATTCTTCAGCAAAGTGATTTCCAAAGCAAATCCCATATTTCATGGAAAGACTTGAAATTCTACTTTAAAGTTTATGTCTGCCCTCAAAAGTGATTCTTAAAAATGGCATCAGACCATCAAGTTTAACTGTTTTAAGTGCCTCTTTATAAATTGTTTTTAATGTTAGCTTAAAAGTTGACGTAAATGTATAGCTTCAACTTACATTCTTTGATGGTTTGCCTGGATAGGAATGATGAAGTGGATTCTTCCCTTCTTGCATCGCAATGACAGAAGGCCTGCAGGCCCAGACAGCATTATTCTCTTGCAGTCAGGCTGCTGACCTTGAGATTGCAGGTTCTGATTATGTGGGCTATGGTAATGTTGATCGCCAGGGTGAACAAGGATCCAAATGATTCCCTTACTTATGTAGTGTGTGCAAGAATAACAAGAATAAGTAGCATTAATACAGTAAACAGGTTATGTTTCACAAAGACAGGAGAGGAAAACTAGAAAATACCATTTTTAAAACTTACTGAGTGTTCTGTGATTACTTTGTGTAATGTTTTCCTTTGTATGTTTTTAAGAAGGTAAAGCTAGAAGAAATTACCACTTCCCTTCTCTGAAGAAGCTAAATACTGTCTCCAATACTCTATAGAAATTTTGAGAATCTCTCAAAAGACCAAAAGCAAAAAATGTTGCATCATGCTACAGGAAAAGAATAAAAAGAATCATTAGCATCTTCCATCCCTGCAAAGAAATAGGATCATCTATTCATTTTTACCTAGAAGGTGAAAAATGCACATGTTGTGAGACAGAGAATTCAGAGTGAGCTCTAACTATGTGACTCGAGGAGAAATTCCTCCCACATCTGTTGATTTAAATCTAGCAAGATACCGAAAGTATTGTGCATCCTTGTTCAGTATTCCCTGCAGCTCTGGTTTATTTCTGATGCTTGAGGGCAAGGAGGAATCAAGTCACAGGGGCAAATTCTACATCAGGAAATGAGGGGGGTTGAAAAATGCTTCCTGGCTCCTACAGATGATTAGTCCAAGTCCTTAAAGACGTATCAGGTTAAAAAGGTTGTTTACATTCTCTTTTGGTGATACCAGCAAATAAGATACTGGGGAGTCATTTTGCACAGCTTTAAATCCCAACTCAAGGAGGCTTCTACATGACCGTGTAATCTGTTCTGTGAATTTCCAGCTCTACCTTAGAATGATTAGAGCTCTTTCCTTTATGATTCTCTTTGAAAAAAAAATAAATCCAAAATTATTTTATTGGATATTATGAAGCTTTCTCTCAGTTCCAAACTAAACTGTTTCATGAGCAGTTTATGGTCATTTGACTGTCTGCCAGTATTGTCTTTTAACTGAAATAATTACTGCCTTTTCCATATTTTCCCCCCACTGTTTATAAAGAATAATTACATAGCTTCTCAGTCTCAGTTTTGCTAGGCCAAATTCTTTAAGCCTTTGTGATTAGAAAAGCTGTGGTTTCCACTCTCGTAATCATCCTGTTAGCTCTTCGTTGCACTTCATCCATTTTGATTGTCGTCTTCTTTTGTTTACCTTCATTTAAAAAATCAAGTTTACCACTGGGTAATGATTTTCCTGAGTATCTTACAGGTTCTTCAGCAAGTGGACAATAAATTTATCGCTTGTTTAATCAACACTAGAAATGAAATGGATAAAAAGGCAGGTGAGAGTGGTTATTGACATGAAGTTGAGGTTTCTGTCAAGCACAGTTAGACTGCAGAGAGAGCCCTGTCCTTGTTTCTGTTCTCTTCTTGCCTTGGGATGATATTATGAGTAGAGAAAATGTTAGTCTTCATTTGAAATTTCCTGGATCTTCTTTGTCTTTATTTTGGACATTGTTGAATGTTCCCAATGCCTTCAGATTAGTGTTATAAAAATAGATTGTACCTAAATTATGGATGTCTTTCAGACTGTTTACAATATCTGGACATATTCATTGTTGAAGCGTACTGAAGCTGTACAAAAAAGGCATTCAAAACCAGTAGGTTTTGTAACATTTTAAAAGATTGTATTAAACAGACCCATATGTGGGTGACCTCAGGTCTTATTCTGAAGTTAGATGAACATGTCAATAGACAAGAGTTCCTGACTCAATCTAATTACCTTAATTTAAATGCCAGTTTGGATCACTACATTTCTGTTCTGTAGTGAGTGATTTTATGTTCTGCCAACACAGCTTCCTCCTCACTTTATTTCTGGAAAACTGGCTGATAGTTATCTTCTAAATGGGGCTTCTAGGGAGCAGTTACTCTTCCTGACTTGTGCAGTTGTCTGTATGAAGTTGCCTCTTTCTCATCTGTTGTGGTACATTTTTAGATGGAAACCTCTTGATTTTGGTGGACCAACATGCAGCTCATGAACGGATCCGCTTGGAGCAGCTTATTGCAGGTGAGGATTCAGATTGTCTTAGGAAAAAAAGATAATCAGTGCACAGAAAAGTACGTATGAGCCGTCTGGAAGTATGCAACCAATAGGATATTCATTTGTCATATTTATCATGATCCCTAGGAGCATGCAGACGTTCAGTATCTGCAGCAGTCATAGTATTGGCAGCTGAGACTTGTTAAGGTGTTTCCAGAATTAGAAGATACCCTGCTTACTCACAGAACTATCGAACTAAAATAGTCCTGACGTAATGAAAGAGCAGGAAGACTGATAGGAAAAACAATGAAGAGGAAATAGAGCAACATCAATAAGATTATGTGGTTATGCTGTGAAGAATAAGACATGGTATGCAGAGTAAAGAGCATAGTTCATTTGGTTCCTTTCTGGCTGAATACTGTGCTCAAAGCCTAAAATTTCCACAATCTGAAACTGTTTGCAAAGGGATAATAGTCTTCTCTGTGAGCTCATTAGCCATTGGTTTCAGCGTTAAAAAGCACAATAGTCATCCATCAAGTCCTTAAAAATCATTGACCTTCTCTTTCATCAACAAATACTGCACAGTTCCTGCAGAGAGGGTTCCCAGAGCTCAGCTCCTTTTGGTCAGGTACTGAAAAAAAGTTAAATACTGAAGGGAGAAATGCCTAATGAGTAGTATTTTAATGCCATTTATATCAGACTTTTCTGTGGAAAAAATGCTCTCTGTGAGTTGAACTAAATATATCAGTTGGTTTTTTGCTCTTTAGGGTCACTCTTTTTTGGAACTGGTGGGAAAAAACAAAGTGGCATTAACCAACCCTTCCCCAGAGAGTAGATGTCTAGTTTGTGACATTCCCAGTCCTCCGCAAGTTTCAGGAGAAGGCATTCTGTGGTCACTTTTTAATCCAAACAGAGGATTACTGCCAAACCCTAGGGTCATTAAGGGTAATGCCTGCGTAAATATTCTAAGAGAGGATACTTCTAAACGATTCATTCACAGATTCCTATGAGAAGGAAGCTGCAGCATGTGGCAAGAAGAAATTACTGTCTTCCTCCATCTCTCCCCCTTTGGAGATCAAAGTTACAGAAGAGCAAAGAAGAGTTCTACGGTTAGTAATGGCCAGTGGCGCTAAACTTTTGGGGATGGCTCTCTTGACCAGGAAGATCTCTCTATATTGCTAAGTTAACATAAAGCTCGGGAAAGAAGCTGTTGACTCTTTCTTGAGCTGAAATCAGTTAGCTATATCTGTGCTGGGGAAAATAGATGTACTTCTCAGGTACATTGTTACAACATCTCATGACAAAACCATGTGGTGTGCCATTTCTGTGCCTCAATATACTGTGGTTTCCCTGGGGTAGAAAACCTTCACATGTGGGCCAGAAGAGGGCCAAAGCTGTCTCCAATAGATAATACTGTCTGGGGCTCAGGACTTGGGAGTATGTGCTGGAATGCAGTGCCCATAGTGTTAATCTAGTCACTGATTGGATAGATGCTGCTTGAGAAGAGAAGGATGGGCTATGGAAAGTTTGTATTGTGAATCCTTCAAAAATGCATTCCTTAATCCTGGGTATCTGCCAAGAGTAACTAATGAACACTGTTTCCCAAATGTTTCAGAATGGTGGCCTAGCAACTATTAAGATACTTAACTTTTGTACTGAAAGAGTTTAGATACATTTTAGTTTTGGACTGTGGCAGGCCTGTTGGATGCTAATCAAATTTTTTTCCCAAAATCCCTGTGTCATCTGCCACGTGCATTTGTGAGTTTTTCTTCCCTTGCATTATTCTTCATTTTCAGGTGAGGTTCTGTCTTAATGTTCACAAGACTACTTCATTATTCGAAACGTGCTCTCGTTTGTTATGCCTGTGGCAAACTCAGCAGCTTTTAAGTCACTCCTTGTTAAGATTGTTGCCTGTTACAGGGATATACTTGTTTGTGTAAAGCCTTTTTTGTGTGTATTCCAATCATAACAGTATCACTGCTGTATCCATTTGGTATATTTGTGTGAGAATGACCAATACCAGGAATTCCAAAGGAAAGTGTAAAGCACTAATATGTTCTACCTGCTGTAGGGAAAAATGTAGGAATGTAACCTTTGCTGTTCATAGTAATATTTGAATGCCTTTGTTGTTCCCACCTTTTAATGATGTTCTTGCTAACATCACAATATTTGTGATGCCTCTTGGTCGTGAATTATTTTTGCACTTATCTTTGAATGTCTCATTTCTGATATCTGTGCTTGAGACTGAGTGGCCAAAATTTAATTCAGTATACCAAGTGAGGGTATCCCATTGATTTGCACCAGAGCTTTGCAGTTGTGCCCATATCTTCTGTCTAGAATATCAACACGTGATATTTTGACTGCTTTTTTGGCTACTACTGTTTGCATGAACTGCTTGTTTATTGAATGGTCATGACAATTAAGAGTTGTCTTCTTTTAACTGTTATTGCTGTTTATGTAGAAGCCAACAAAATATTGAAAATCAAATTATTCCTAATAGTTCACATTTATTTGTCTTTGGGAGCAGTGAATTCAGTTCTTCTGTTTTTCGTTTTAGCTCTTTCATTCGTTCTACTGATTTCCTTCACCGTTTTTCTACTTGTTTGAAGTTCTGATTGAGTTCAGCATTGGCTTTAGTCTCAGCTGACCTAAGTAATTATCTGCTTGACCATGTCCCTTCTTTTCCACATCATTAATAAACAGTTATGAAGATACAGATCAGGACTCATGTCATGTTGAACACTGACCATCTGTTGCCAGCATACCTTTTCTTCTGTAGTCTCATGACAAATGTTACATCTCTATCCGAGACAACTTTTTGCATTTGCATTTTTAGCAGCTTTAAGAGGTCTTTATTTGAAAGTCCAAATAATTTCTGTGAGCTAGTTTTAGAAAAATGACTGCTGCTGCTGAACCCAGGACAATCAGCTGAGTCACAAAGATAATATGAAAATCAGTACGATAAAGAAAATGAGAGGCATGGATTTCTTTTAAGGACACTGCTTAAATTATTCAGCACAGTGGATGCCACTTGTGATTTTCAGTTATCACCCAAGGTGATGCAAGAGGATTGCTGGTGCTCCCATATACTGATGCTGGCTTACTGGTGCTTTTAATGTGCTGCTCTTCAATTTGTCAGTGGTTTTTGGCAGCTCATCTCACTCTGTGAGACTGTCCTTACTAAAAAATTACAAAGTACTGTGTAAAAATAGGAATTCTGTTATTGTTGTTAGCAGAGCATGATTGTTTTCTGTGGTAAAGCTGGATGTGATGAGTTAAATTAACTTCCCTTAAAGACCTTTCTCTTCAGCTATACTTGCTGTTTAATAGGTCATCTGGACCTCTGATTCACCTGCAGCTTTGCTTCTGTTATTTGTCTGCTAAGCATTGTAGTAATGCATTGTTCTGGTGACTCTCTTGAACTTCCTTTCTTTAACCCCTTAAAAAAAACCAAAAGCCTGTTTGACTTGAATGGCTGCTTGGATTCTGTCACTTCACTACAATGGGCTTTTTCTGCCTTTCTCCGCTCTTGCTGAAGGCTCCACATTTCTTCTTTTTTGGGGTGGAATTGCACAGGTCATCTCCATATGGAGGCTAATAATTGTATTTTTCTCATTATTTACTTTAGTAAGTGTAGGTTAGCTTCTTTTTTATTCAGCGAATCTGTTCTGTGAAATTGACCTTCAGCACCTTCAATTTAAGTGCCTATTCCCTGAGTTAATAAACTATGTATTGTTACAGTTGCTTTCTATTTGAAGGCAAGTTCTCACCTG
This sequence comes from Psilopsiagon aurifrons, assembly GCA_025447955.1. NCBI lineage: Eukaryota > Metazoa > Chordata > Aves > Psittaciformes > Psittacidae > Psilopsiagon > Psilopsiagon aurifrons. The sequence continues at coordinate 22,881 of JAOEHY010007091.1, read as the reverse complement.
ACTCTGAAGTCCTGGTTTTGTATGTATTTTTCCATCCACAGGATGACATGTCAGGTTAAGTAAAGGTCATTCTTTCCTGGGTTCTCTTTGCTTAATGGGATGTAAAGTTCATAAAACCATCATAAATTTCTTACAATTTTTTTTCCATTGTATTTGTTATTGAATTGATGTAAGAATTTGTTATTGATGTCAGTTGAAATCACAAATTTTTAAGTTAGACTTAAAGGAATCTTTTTGCTGTGTAATTTCAGGGCCTGGAATGTTTGTGCGTTGAACCAGACCCTTCATGCATCTTTAGAAAAGATAGATTTATAAATTTAGACATAAAGTTTCTCTTCACAAGACACAGGAACTCTTAGATCTTGTGGTTGTGGAATATGAAGTATTCCAGTTGACTGGAGTGAAAAAATGTGGCTGCATGTAGGCTAAAAGGCCAAAATTACTGGGAACCTCATGATGCATGGATTTTGACACTGAAAACTGTTACAAGAAGAAACATGTATGTGGACTACAGAAATATTTGTGTATGCCATGGAGACAGAGCTACTGTGGTTGATGTCTCATTCCTGACTTCTTTTCCTCAGATGCTGCTACAAAACTTTGGAGGACTTGGGTCTTGAATTATCATTTCCTGAGACCAACAGGTCTTTGATTCTGGTGTGGAAAGTGCCACTGTGTTTTATAGAAAGAGAAGCCAATGAATTACGACGGAAAAGACAACCTGTCACTAAAAGCATTGTAGAGGTCAGTTGCAGATACGAGTGAAATTGTTACTGGGTCTTGTTCTGTATTAATGGCCCAGGGTATTAGAGTATCTCTGTTATGAGGGAGACAGTGGATGAAGTCCCTTGGCAGCTGTGGGTGCCATCCCTTTTAAGTAGCTAAACAGTCCCTCAACTGAAATCCCTGAACTGTAAAGAAGCAATAAGAAGCTGTTTCAGACTTGGACTAGTGGAGAAGCTAGAAAAAGAGTATGTAGTACAGATGTTTCAATAGTTTACAGCTCATGAATGCTTGAATGAACAGTGTAATGGTTAATACTGCTGATACAGAAGTGTTTGTTAGGGTTTAAAATTGTTTTCCCGAAATCTCTACACTTACAGTGCAGCTTTCTAAAAGCTCTGTTCCAGATGTTCTGAAGTTGGAGGAAGAAAATGCTGAACTGATTACTTGCAGTTTCCACTGCAGACAGTTCTCCACAATCATAACTGCTTCAAGGACTGCTTAAAATTGTTTCTGGAGTGCCATAATCAGCCACCAGGCTGAGCCATTGTGAACCAGGCCAGTCTTACTGTATATCTCTTTTAATATGAAAAGAAGAAACAAGAGAAAATGCTTCATCTGATGACATTTTATTTTCCAAGCTTGTTACAATTAGGAAGAACTCAAAATGCACTCTTTTGGTGTGATTTGGGAGCCACGAGCACTTAAAGTGGTGGAGGAGGGGATCAGGTCTGTGCCTCATGAGCATTCATTCTTAGCTGATGCCTCCAGATCTCATGAGCATTTTGGCAGATCTGTTCTGCAGTCTGTTTTATTTTAATTGGGACTAGTAGGACATATTAATAATTATGAATTCATTGCATTTTAGACAACAGAAATTAGATCCACATAGACTGTTATCCAAAGGAGAAAGCACAGCTATTCAGAGATAAATTCATTGCATGCAAGTTCCATTATACCCATTCTACAGATAGGAAATTTGTGCAGAGAGGAACCAAGTGATTAGTGTAAAGGTACTTGTGAGAGATGAGGGCTTGCACCTAGATCTTTCACACTGTGGTCAGTGTACTCTCAACAGCATATTTTTCCCTGGTTCTGGCAGCTACATTGTAAATTACATACAGATGAGGACAAAGCAGGGTATGGGCAATGAAAGAGAGAAACAGCAACCGATGATACTACTTTTTTTCTTTCCAGGAGCTTATTCAGGAGCAGGTTGAGGTGAGTTGCCGTTCTCTTCTCAAGTTGACTATAATAATGCAAAGTTTACTGCATGAACCATAGGGACCAAGTGTGTTAAGACTCAAATGAGAGAGATGGAATCCACTAGCTTTTCCTCAGTTTTAGTTTACTTTGTGTTACAGTTCTTCCTTTTTCTTATATTAAATGGAAAGTAAGATGATCTTCCCTTACTACTTTTAGCTAGTGCAGACCACAGGAGGAAGAACACGAGGGACACTGCCTCTGACATTTCTGAAGGTGTTAGCTTCCCAGGCATGTCACGGTAGGGAAACTGTGCTTTTGTTCTCTTTTTTTCTTTTAACCCTTTTTTTCTCTACACAACATCCTCCCTGGGGAAGTGGTTTCAAATGTGTTTGCAAGAATTCCAAGATTACAGACTGTGTAGGGATGTCTATATAGCGACAAGCAGTACTGCTTTGATTTATCCATGTATGGGGCTAATGTGATTTCCAGCCCTCACATGAAACACAGATAAAGTTCTGAGATACACTCATCCATGTGAGCTCTGAACCATTCCAGTAACAGCTTTGTGAAGGGGCAAGGAGAGGTGTTGGAATCTGCTTGAAAGCAGGCAGGAAAAGAAGACAGACACTCTACCCAGAAAGCATTTTTTACTTCATGTATCAAAAGTACTAGTTTAAGTGTGCCTGGGATCTTTAAAATATTTCTGGAAGGAGTGCAGTAAGAATTTACATCTTCTAAGGGACTATGCCTTTCCAGCACCTGGAAGTGAGCACTTCTTACAGGTGTAGACTGCAGTAGCTCTAGCCTCTTGTGGCAGTTCCTGTGCCATATAAAGTATTAACAAGATTATGCTGAGGGGGTAAACGTGAGCCAAAAGCATCTATTTTCACTGCATCCTACAAATGGCAGGCAATATATAAAATATGAAATATATTTTTATCTAAGAAAGTCCCATGGCTGAAAGGCAGATGGTCTTGTGTGCCAGTGAAGCCAAAGATTGCAAAACCATCTGAAATGACTCTTTAATATTCTGTTTGGATTTCCTTTGGATGCCATTAATTGCTCACTTGTAAGAAAGGATTTATTAGCAGGGCTAGCATTCGGTCTTGGAACTGATGCCTCTCAGTGGCTGACCCATACAACCAATAAAACCTATGGAACTGATGTTAGCCGTCATCTTGGTTTCATACTTACTGGTTTGTGAACTGGTTATGTCTTTAGCCATAAGGCACACACACACACACACACTTAAAAACAAAAAGAAAAGAAAATCTTACCATCCATCAGACTTGGGTTAGGTGAAAATTTAGGCCATATCAAGCTGATACTTACACAGCAGGCTGGTTAATTTTGCCAAGCCAGAAGTCTGCCATACTGTAGCCTCCCATGTAATCTTTGGGAGCTGCCTTGTTTTCTGTGAAGAGCACAGTGTGGAGGGAAGGCTTCTGGGAGGTTTGCATTCTCTTTGGCAGTACCTGCAAGAATTTGTATCTTTTTTTTCAGGCGCTGTCAAGTTCAATGAGCAGTTGACTTTGGAGGAGAGCTGCAGGCTTATTGAAGCTTTGTCATCTTGCCAGCTTCCCTTCCAGTGTGCTCACGGAAGACCTTCCATGATGCCTCTCGCAGACACAGAACATCTACAGCAGGACAAGCAGGTACTGTGCAGGACACAGATATACCTTTGATAATCCACACTCTGGATTAGCAGAGGCATGTCATGTATGCATGTGCTGGAACTAGAATGAGCCAGTTTGAAACCATCACCACTGGCTTTATCTTACTTGAATGTTTTACACAGCTGTTATCTATAAAATAAAACTTCAGGACATAAAACCTCTATCCTGCAAATACTTTAGCAAGGATCTTGCCATATTGCATTTGAATAGTACGTTGACTTGAATGGCATCCACTAATCTTAATCAAATACTTAGACTGTTAGCAGGCTTTAAGTGTAAAACTTGGAAAACATAAATTCTGATACTCTACTAGTGGCAAAGATGCTAATTAAACAGACACCTACTCCCCCAAAGTTTAAGATGCCATGAAATGGAGGGGAAAAAAGTAAAAAACAGCACCATTAAAAAAAAAAGTCATTGCTCCTTCCCTTTTGCTATTACTGTGCTGTAATAAGTTATGAAACTGGTTTCTTTCGAAAGGCAGGTGGGACTTTGAATTAGATATTAAAAACCCTCGGAAATTACTCTATTAGGGCAAAGAGTATGAAAGCATTGAAGCTCATTGACTTGGTTATGATTCTTAATTTTCCTGCCTCCAGCCCAAGCCCAACCTGGCTAGACTGCGGAAGATGGCACGGGCATGGCACCTCTTTGGAAAAAAAAGAGCCTGATCAAAAAAAGCAGACTGTAAGCTGCAACCACTTGGTATTGGTGTTGGTATGAGCCAGGTCCCCCTGTTGTTAGATCTCAATACCCTGTGTGGAGCCAAGTTTCTGAGCCAGTGCAGTCACTGAAGTTCTGCTCCGAGTACTGACCTAAGCGGCAGAGACCAGCCAAGAGAACACGGCAGGAGGAGCCCACCCTTGTAGCCTGAAGAAGTGTCTTCACATCGAGGAACTGCATTGTAAGCCGGCACCTTGTGTCAGTGCTTGACGTAAGAAGTTACAGCCATTCACAGTTACTAAAGTGCTTTTTTTTTCCCCTGCAAATGCAGCACTGTTCTGTATAAGAGAGACTTATTTATTTTATAGTGCTTTGAAAATGGGGAGGTATTTATTAATAAAATTAACACAAAACTGTTTCCTTGGGCTCATGGCAGTAGTTGGAATGAGGACTCACCAGCTTCGTAGTATGTGTAGGCCACCTTAGGATCAGAAAACATTCTTTTTATTTAACCAGGCAATGAATGACACACCCTAGCACAGCCCCATCTTCTCAGGGTACAGAAACTCACCCCACACAAGTAACTAAATAGCCCATGGCATTTTCTACAATAGGCAGAGCTTTTTCTTTACAGGTTCAGTTCTGTTTAGTGTCTCAGTCTACAGTAGAGGAGTAGTTCATTTCAAAATGGAAAAAGATGATGTCTTTGTTTAATCACAGACATCCAACTTAAAACCAAATCAAGAGAGATACTGACACCTGCTGAATCAAAAGCAAAACGAGTGGAAACTGCTTTCATTTAATACCTCAACTGTCACGTAGTGTATTGCCATGCATTGATAAAAGGGACTAAGGAAAAGTGATCAGACTGACCTGCAAGAGCCTGGTATTTCTAAGATGTTCCATGCTGCCTATCACAAAAATAAAAAACTTCCCAAATAAGACCAGATGCCCACCTAGGAAAATTAATCACAGTCACCCAATTAGTACAGGAGAGGAAAGACCCCCAGACTACAATCAGTGAATCAAGAGCTTGAGCTCTGCCTTCCAACACAGAGGTGAACAAGCTGGCTGATGGAACTTCTGAAGGTCTGCCTTTTGTCAAGAATGGAATTTCCATTCCAGCATTGTACAAAAAGCTGGTCTGTATTTCAGCAACTCACCAAAAATTGTCAGAGAACCCTACCCAAAAAATCCCGTTTCAAGACAATTGCCAGTGGATTCATATCACACTTGTATGTGAAAGCACACCTTAAAGCCTGCTACTGCAGCATGGGTGCAGGCAACTCACTACACTGGTAAAACACCTGTTAGTTAAAGAAACAAAATACAGAAAACATGTTAAACACTGTAAACAGCCTTTATCACAGCATATTTTGAAGTAATAGATTAGATGCCCCAGTTACACATAGGCCTTGCTGTTTCAAAATCAAAGTAGGTTTTAGCAGCTCCATGTGGCTTTTAACACAGCACAGATCAAAATCTGTACAAGAGCTCTGCCTTCTGTTGCTTTTGGGTAGGAAGGACATTGCTGAGCAAATTCCTCACAGCATGTCTTTGCAATGTTCACTTTTAATTAGCTGTTGTATCTTTCTAAAGAGAAAGGAAGAGTCTGGAGACTGACATGCTTCATGGCATTAGAGTTCATAGTCATCTGGATGGTAGAGCTCACTCATGAGGCGGTAGATGTAGGAAGGTGCATTACCCCCAATGTTAGAAATGAAGAGAGTAATGAGCTCTGGAGGGACGTAGTCAAACACTGGACAGTGAACGTTGATCTTCGCCAGGATCTCCCCTGTAAAATGAACACCAGCAACATTAGGCAGAACAACTCAACCTTCAGCCTTCTGCACATCTGCAGCCTCCTGAGTCCCTGAAGAAACTGGCTATGCATATACCACCCTGCCATCAGTGATGGGATTTCCTGAATACTTTCCAACTTCCTCACTGATGTCACTGAATTACAGGTACACAGCAATCCGGGGGGGGATGGCGGCACTTCTTTTGGTAGTTTTTACTGATAAAACTCCAGATCCTCCCAATTTACTAATTGCCAAAAGAAATGACAGTATGCGATCAGAACACAAGAATCCCAGGGCTGCCAAAGTTATTCTTTAAAGAAAAGCTCAGAAGTCCAAACGAAAAAACCTTTGCCAAACCTGGTATCTTAATTTCAGAAGTCTTTGTCTCATAGAAATGGGGCTCTGAAAGAGGCTGCTGTCTGGAAATGGGCTCGGGAGCCGGTGCCTTTCTAAAGATGGTGCTTGTGTGGAAGCCCACTGCGGAGACACTGGGTTTCAAACACCCAGTATCTCATAACAAAGTTTCTCATAACCAAGTTTCAAGAAGTTAGCATGAGTTGTAGGAAGGAACAGATGCCTTCATTGTAGGGCATCTGTTCTGTCCCACAGGAAACTGCCTGGCACCAATGTCACAATCCTGTAATAAACCACTATTTCAGAGCAGAAGCAAAAGTGCAAAGATAGTGTTCAAAGGAAATCCTTTTTCTGTACTTTCTGTATGAGAAAGTTACATATAAAACAGAATGGTTCCCAACATCTTTTTTTCCTGTGTAAGAAAACAGGAAAGGACTTTCTGTCTTGGGCTACAGGACAGTGTTACATTTCAATTTGTGTGAGGGTCTAGTGGAGAGTGTCCCTGCCAACAGCAGGAGGGTTAGAATGAGATAAACTGGAGGTCCTTTCCAACCCAAACAATTCTATGATCCTATTACAGAAAAAAATACTAAAAATGATAGCCCGGAGCAGCCTGAGCGGCCTGTATAAAGCAGCAGCAGTACCTTCTGTGAATGGCAGCACTTCCTGTGGTGACACAAACTTGTGGAATGAATCTTCTTCATTAGGGAACTGAAGGAGAAAGAGTACAGAAATGTCATGCAAAAAGAGACCGCCTCATTATCCTAGTGAAAACATATCCTGGGTGCTGGGAGGAACTAAAGCAGAGAGAGATGACTTGTCAGGTGACAATACATGTCTCCAATGATTAAATAGCTCCTGTGCCTAGAACCTCTGTAACACCTACAGGTGAAAGGTTTTTCCTCAGGGCTTTTAGAGCCTTCTATGACCTGGCCACCCTTCTGCAAAGCCTAGGGAACTGAGGCAAAGAAGTGACTTCCTCATCTGCAACTTCACCTGACAATACTGAAAAAGTACTGAGTGTAAGAAAGTTTAGAGCATTTCTATCTACCACCTCTGTCAGTACACAGGGTCTTTCAACACTGAACATGGAAACTGAAATCCATTGTGGCTGAAGAACAGTAAGTACGGTGATGACAGTCTCTACTAGGCAGTGGTCTACATCCTTATACCCAATGCCCTGCTTACTCAACTGTGTGGCAGAGGAGGGTGCTTCAAGGAGATCCTGAAGTGTGCCAGATTTGGGTAAGGATCTCTCTGAAGTAGCAGCGCTCCATGTGGGAGATGGCACGTTTACCAGCCTCACCTTGGGAGAGATTGCGCTCTCCACCGTAATCTCCCATAAGCATAAAATCAACCCCATCTCTCTGTAGAGCAGGTGCAGTCCTGCAGAGCTGTTGTACGTACCTGCGGTGAAAGCTTGAACATGGGGGCACACACGATGAGCGGAGTGGAGTGGTGTTTAGCTGCCAGTGCCAGCGTGTGTGTCCCACTCACGGCAATCAGGGCGCCGTTGGCCAGGATTGTCTTTGTACCAATGATGACCTTAAAAGGCAAATCAGCATTAGCTAACATGTTCCACAGCAAACTGGGGAAGGAAAGCTTCCTGGCTTGGATGCTGCTGGATGAGCTGGAGGAGCAGTCTGTTAGAACAGCCAGCCAGCCAGCCAGTGGCTGGAGTTACAGGGCAGCTGGATGCCTCATCTGTTTCATCTGGCACTGGTTCTGCACGGAGGTGTTCCTCTCTAACAACAGCACGACTCCAGCATGGTGAGGCCAGCACAGAGAACTTGAGAGGACAAATGTACGTTCTACTGCAGGGAACACCAAGCAGAAACTGGGCTGTGTTCCCTGCTGTTTTACAAGCCTGCAAAAGTAAGCTTTGTACAAATAACTTGACTGCTGGCTGCAATCTCGATGTAAAATGGTGTGGCTGGATTTTACAAGTACCTTTTTGGTTGGTGGTGGTTGCCAGGTTTGTTTTATTTTGTCTTTGTTTTCTTTGGGGGTTTTGGTTTTGTTTGTTTTAGTTTGGGGTACCAAGTCTTCATCTCTATGAAAGTACAGAAGAAAGGTTTGTTCGAAAAGACACACCTTGGTGATTCCCTTCACCACCCATCTTTGTTCCAGGCAACAGCTTTCTCCCCTTTGGAAATGCTGCTGCTTGTTCTATTTTCTTTAAAAACTGCGGCTAATCCTTTGAGGCTCTCATGGCTTGGTTTGTTGGAACTGTACTGCCTGTTAGCCACTAAGGCAGAAAAATCTACCAGCATGCAGTTAGTCACCATCATACTGACTTGGGCTTCCGCAATGAATCTCCACCCCAGCAGTAAGCAGGGCCTATACAATTTCAAGTCTTCAGCGAAGAAACGCATCCATTGCTGCTGGGACCTGCAGCTGGTTTGGGAGGCCCAAGCACCCAATCTGCTGTGAACTCCTGCCTCCAATGGAGCGCTTCTTACCTTATTGACTCGGGACATGACAGCAAAAATAGCTGCATCACTCATGACAGTAGTTTCAATGTTCTCTTTAGACAGCCGGACAGCCATTTCATGACCCTAAAAAGAGGGAGAATCAAACTGATCCCCTGGGACACAGCTCCTGCAGCACAGCTGTAGATACATTAGCACTCACTTCTTGTCTGAAATGCAAAAATAGAAAGTGACAGCACAAACAGAGCCCTTCGCCTGAAGGACCCGGGGTAGGCCAACGAGTGGTCTTCAGTCTCTCAACTGCAGAGGAACTTCCATAACGGTCAGCTTGCCTCCAGAGACACGAGCTCAGTAAGAACACATGGCACACAGCACAGCACCTGAAGACAGCCAGCCTGGGCCTTACCTGGCAGAATGGCGCACACTCTGCTACAATGACCTGGAACTTCCTCTTGCGAGCAGCTTCCTTCAGGAACGCCTCAACAGTGCGCGAGTAGCCAATAGTCATGATCACCTCATTGGAGTGGATGTGCTCCAGCGCCTGCATAGCGATGTTATCAGTGGTGCCCTCTGTAACAGAAGGAAGCCACAGATGGAAAAGTAGCCAGGAAAAGCAACACATGGTGCTGCTAGGGCTGTCCTCCAAGATCATTTTTTACTAAAGCAATGTTATAAGCACTGGTAGAGCCAGGGCAGCTTTTCTCCCTGTTCTCACCAGTGGAAAGGGGCCACAAAGCTGGCCCTTCAATGCCCTGTGCTCCCTAGTTACTCATAAAAATAGCTGTACTGAATGAGGGGTGTGGACTGTGTCAGCACTGCTCCACATAGCACCATGCCCATGCAACTAGTGGCAGAAACTCAATGGTTTTACAATTCAATAGCATCAGAACCACATAGGAAGGAGAGGCAACCTGTGCCTCCCCAGAAGAAGGGTCAGGTGCCTGATCTATCACAGGACTGCAAAAGAAGGTATCACTGTGCTTTGTGACAAGGGCCAGGTTATACGTGCCCAGGGATTAAGTCCAACCTTGGCATATTTTTGATACTCTTTTTCAGAGAAGACAAGACTTCCCAGAAGACCAAGAGCACAGCCAACTGACCCTCCACAATGTCCCACCCATCTCCCTGCACACCAAAGAGGATTTAGGATTAGTCCAGGGAGCAGCAGGACTTCCATTCCTTAGTTCCTTCAGATTAAGCCTCCCAGAACCTTGCTGTTTTCTTTCCACCTAGAGGAAGTGGAAGCATCAGTCTCATCCCATAGAAACTCCACTCCCGGGGCAGTTCAGACCCATCCATACCTAGTTCTATTAGTAGCTCGTTAATAGCTTCAATAACATTAGCTCTGAGGGGAGGATAAGGGGTGCTGAAATCCTCGCTTAGTCCTCCGGAGGTCAGGAGCTTGTGTAGGGATTCTTGCTGGTCGCTTTCCTCACTGCGCCCATGAAGCCTGCAGGGAGAAGCAGCCCTTGAGCCTTGGGAGAGAGAGCACAGGGGCACGGCCAGGTGGAGTACCATCCCCACAGCACAGCACACCTGGATGTGACCAGAGAGGAAGGAAAACCAGGCACAGGAGGCACACCATGCCACAGAGCTTCCCTAGCTGTTTCTGGCAAAAGAAGCTCCGCCAGGAAGCACCTTCCTAAATTGTGTGCAAACACTGCAGCCCATAGGTGAGGAGCAGAATCAAAGCAGTAGGATGGACCCTCCCAAGGTCAGGGCACAGACTGTTCTCATGCACCCACAACACACATGCCAAGCAGAGTTTCACTAGAGGAAGCATCATCAGCTAGGCTGAGAATGACAGGTTTTCTTTGATGTCAAACTCACAGAGCCCCCCTACAGGAAAGGTGGGAAAAGGGAGTGATGGAAGCCAAAGGGGTCTCACAGAAGCAGCACAACACTGCACGGAAGGGGTGTTCTGAGTTCCTTGGAGGGGTACAGGCAGCAAGAGAAGGGCGCTTCACCTGCCATACTCCTCCCGAATAATCTTCAGCACTCTCCGCACCATGTTGCCCACGGTTGTCTCAGATGGCTGGCCTGCCGTCATCCTCCGGCCCTCTGTCCTGATCAGATCCATGAGCTCCCCTGAAAGAGGGGAGGCCCTCGGTTACCACTGCCCAGAGCGAATGTCAAACCAGTGCACCCACCCCACGACAGCCCAATGGCTGAGGCTGGCTCTGGTGCAGGGAACACAACATCCAGAAAGAGCATGGAGGCATGAGCAGGAAGCCACTTGCAGAGCAGCTCGTTCCACAGGGTTTTCTGTACATGAGTCACACGGGCGCGACACAGACTCCGAACTTACAGAAGCCCATAAGCAGGGAGGTCAGGGAAAGAAAACTGGTGGCTGCTGGCACGGCCAGCGCTGGGGCTGACACCCCTCAGGAGAGCGCAGGGCTGCGGCGGCCCAGGTCCTCTCCCAACGCCGCCGGGAAGCGAGGCAGCCTGCAAAGGGACAAGCACTGGCAACCCAGACCCCGCTTCTCCGGGCCGCCCCGCCTTGCCGCTCCCCGGTAGCAGCGCGACCCGACGGCCCCGAGGGGTCCCCGCCCTCCGAAGCCCATCCCCACGGCCGGGCTCTGCTCCCGCCTCGCTCCCGGGGCCGCGCGGCCCTCACCGGCCCGGCTCCATCGCCCGTGCGCGACGATC